>CM077088.1:127798747-128003167 GCA_039513925.1 Platanthera zijinensis | reverse complement strand
GTTACAGCAAGCCCCAAGGGCTTGGTATGAAACCCTGTTCGAACTTTGCTTAGTTGATAACAAATTCTCAAGGGGGAAAATAGACAAAACTCTATTCCTAAGGGAATCCAAAGGAAAGATAATCTTAGTCAAGATTTATGTAGATGACATAATATTTGGGTGTACAGAAAACAACCTTTGCAAGAAGTTTGCTAAACTTATGCAAGGGAAGTTTGAGATGAGAAGTATGGGAGAACTTAAGTTCTTCTTGGGACTTCAAGTAAGACAGACTGATGATGGCTTTTCCATATCTCAGTCTAAGTTCACCAAGGAGTTAATTAAGAAGTATGATATGGAATCATCCCCCACCATGAGAACTCCTATGGGAACAAGTATGCATATATGCAAAGATGATGCAGGTAAACCTGTAGATGAGTCTTTGTATAGAGGAATAATTGGCTATCTTCTATATCTAACTGCTAGTAGACCATACATTATGTATGCAATATATGTCTGTGTTAGGTACCAATCATGCCCTAAGAATCTCATTACACTGCAGTAAAAAGGATTTTGAGATATCTAAAGGGTACACCTAATCTAGGACTTTGGTACCCTAGGAATGGATATTTTCTTCTGACAGATTATTCAGATGCAGACTTTGTAGGTTGCAAAGAAGATAGAAAAAGCACAACAGGCACTTGTCAATTTCAAGGAGGAAGATTGGTGTCTTGGAGCAGTAAGAAGCAGACTAGTGTGGCAATTTCCACAGCTGAGTCTAAATATATGGCAGCAGGAAGTTACTATACACAGCTGTTGTTGATTCAGCACCAGCTAGAAGACTATGGTATTCAGGTAAGTAGAACACCTTTATTTTGAGATTCTACTAGTGCTATTTTTATAGCTAATAATCCTGTTTCACATAGTAGGACTAAGCATATAGAAATTAGATACCATTTTCTTAGAGAACATGTAGAGAAAGAGGACATCTCACTAGTATTTGTCAAAACAGATTATCAGATTACAAATGTGTTTACTAAGCCTCTAGATGAAACTAAATTCAATAAATTTAAAATTGAATTAGGTATGTTGAACATAGATTAGTTTAACAAATTTGGCTAAGTAAATCAGTGTCGACACATTCAGAGAAGTGATGTCGACACTTCAGTAAATCTGTATCGACACATCAAGAGAAGTGGTGTCGACACTTCAGTAAGTGGTGTCGACACAACCAGAGTAGTGGTGTTGACACATCCAGATTTTGTGTCGACACTTACAATAAGAGTCGACACAGAATTTCTGATGAACTTCTAAGTATGTCATGTGTCGACACATCATCAATTGGTGTCGAAACATAGTAGTCAACGCTGTTGTCGAGTCATTAGAAGTATATGTCGACACATTTCAACAGTGTCAACACTTTTAGACTGTTTTTGCCCGCCTTTTGACCTTCTTTGTTTAGAAGGGTATAAATAGGTCAAGAACATATTCTGTCGATACGCTCTCCAGGTTTTCGAGACTAAAACCTTGTGTCGACAAACTCTCTTCTCTCAATCCAAGTTTTCTCACCATCTCAATGGCGCCAAAGGTTGAAGATAACATTAACGAAGGATATGAGTTGGTTCGCCATGCCTTTGATGATACGGAGTAAGAGATTAACGGGGTCATTTCCCTGTTTGCTGACAGTGGTTTGGAGTTTCTAGTATCCGAACCAACAAAGATTTAGAAGAAGGAGGTTTTTGAATTTTTTTACTGTAGCAACAGTAGACTCAACTTGACTTAAGATTAAATCAACAGTTCATGGAGCAAGAGTCAAAGTGACCTTGAAAAGTTTGAGAAAAATTCTTCATCTTCCAAGAACTGAGGATGAAGAAGAAGTACCAATATCAAAAACAAGGGAAGCGCTACAATGGTGTGGATTGGATCCCACCATGAAGATTGGATCAGCTCTAAAAAGAAAAGGGAAGAATCAGCAAGGCAAATTCCTTTCAGAAGTGGTAGGAAAGATTATTCTGTGTAAGCCAGGGGGACATGATAGGATTTCTGCCTATATGTTCAACCTCATGACAAGGATAATTTTTAAGCTCAACACAGATTGTTCTATAGTACTGTTTGAAAAGATTAATGAAGGCATAAAGAAGCATAATTTGGCTAGAATAATGAGTCTATACTTGGTTGGAGAAATTTCAGAAGTAATAAACTAGATTCCTGGTTCTAAAATCAATCATATGAGAAGAATGGACATCAAGATTATTTACAGATGGGATAGGGTCTTATCAAAGGACATACCTGATATAAAGAGGCAAGAAGCTGCTGAGAAATCTCCTATACAGGACATTACAGATACTGCACAGATGCAGGGGGAGCCAGATAATACACAGGCACAGGACAATTCTGATAATACACAGGAACATGGGGAGATAAATATTGCACAGATACTGGAAGAAGAAATAACTCCCTTGGCAAGTGAAATGAATTCACAAACTATTCTTGAGAGACCTCATGCCAATATTCCAGCCCAAGATGCTATCATAGAGGATACATCTTGAGCTGCTTATGCTCCTGAGAAAGAAGTACCACCAGTCAACACTCAACAGGAGTTTACTCTTGAGGAATTATTTCCTGATATTGAGGGAGTAGCAGATAAGGAGGAGCAAGTAAGGATTGAGGGGGAGCAGGCTGACATTGAGGGGGAGCAGAACAGGACTGCAAAGGAGCTCCCTCATAGTCCTAAGGAAAGAGTAGACATTGCCAGTACATCTGCTACAGAAGATGAAGCAATTGCAAGTGCCAAGAAAAGGAAACTGATGGTTTTCAAGAGAAGGAGCCAAAGCTACAAGAAAGCATTGCAAACTGCTGCTTTACAACCTGCCCTAGAGGCTGATTACAACTCCTTATTGGTGGCTTTGCAGGTTAAATTAGATGAGCAGAGAATGACTCTAGAGAAGTATGTGGATGAAAGACACAAGTCACTTCAATCTGAACTGGCTCGGGATATCAAATCCATCAAATTTGAAATAAATCTCCATAAGAAAGAGATGACAGATTGCTTCCACAAAGAGGGCAATGGTGTAGTATTTTTGGCTAAGAAGCAAGCAGAAGTCAAGGCTCAAGTGGATGACATTGCTGTTAAACAAGGCTATGTCCTTGAAAATAAGATTAGAATGAATGACAATCTGACTGAATCTCACAATGAGAAAGTCACTAAAATAAAGAAAACAGTCACTGTAATGACTGAAGAAAGGGCTAAAGAGAAAGAGGAGTTTGATAAGAAGCTACAAGAAGCCTTAGATTAATTTAAGACAGCCATTTATACTTCTCAGAAAATAATCACTGAAAAGCTTCTTAAGTTAAAATCATTTTATAAAGATGGTGTAAATTAACTTGATGGTCAAGTAAGATTTCAAAAAGATGACTTAAGAGACCACATTGAAAGAGAAGTCATAAAGGCGGAGAGAGTGTTAGTCAATGCAGGCTCAGATCATGCCAAATGGATATCCAATAGCATCAGAGCCACTTTGGGATATCCACCCCTTTGTGATGATGATAATGTTGCTGAGTCTGGTGTGCAACCTGCTTATGCTGAAGGTGATCAACTTGAAGTTGCTCAGATCATCTACCCTCAAGCAAATTTTGATATGATTCAACAACAGGTTATGACAATGTACTACTCCATAGGGAGTTGATAATGTTATTATAGAGAAAGTTTAAATGCCAGAAGTTGCCTTGAAAGCTCAACAGGAAGCTCAACTTTCAAAGAAAAGATTCAGAGAACAGGCTGAGTTAAAGCCTAATTTTGAGCAATGGAGCCCCACTTCTAGGAATATCATTCTGACTTCCTGGAAAGCTGTGAAAGATCAAGTTCATGAAAGGGGCAAGTGGTATAATGAACAGGAATGGAAGAAATATGAGGCAAGGCAATAAGCCATTGTGCAACATAGAAGAAAAGCTAAGATTGGGAAGCTACCTCCTAATTCTCAGGAGCCTAGCAAATACTTCCCTAAGCCTTTTCATTATTTTGAAAGACAAAGGATTAAGGCTGAAGTTCAAGAGAAGGCAGAGTTGAAAGGAAAGAAGCCTATTGATGATGCAGAACCTCCTATGCAAGCTCAGATTAAGCCAGGAAAAGGCATAGTCATCAAGGAGCCTGATCAGCCTTAGGATAGATTTACTATATTTTGCAAGAACAATGTAATATTTAGTATTAAGGAAATCTATGTAATCAGTTGTTTAGAAACATTTTGATAAGTATAAATAAAACAATGTTTCATAATTCATTGAGCATGTATTATTATTCAGTATTTTCATATTGGTATATGTTTTGTTTATAAGTTGCCCTGTCATATAATGCTTATATACATCATAATGTTTGTTTATTATAAGTGGTGTATATCATTGACTAAAGGGTTATGAATTCTCCAAATAAGGGGAGATTGTTGGGTACATGGGAAAATGTGTACCTGATTTGAAGAAGCCTCACTTAGTTCAATGATATACATAAAGGTGTATTTGATGTTATTTTGAGTTTATATGTGCAGGTTAAGTATATGCTAATATGCAGGAAAAAGTTTCTAAGTCCATGTGTCGACACTTAAGGAAGCCTTTGTCGACACTTGGAAAAGCTGTGTCGACACCAGAAGCAACTATGTCGACACTCAGAATTTATTAGTTGACATCAACTGAGTCGACACCGGGAGACAGTGTCGACACACAGAATTATTAGTCGACATCGACTATGTCGACACCAGGAGGCAGTGTCGACACACAGAAAGTATTAGTCGACATCAACTGTGTCGACACCTGGAGGAAGTGTCGACACCTGGAGGCAGTGTCGACACACAAATTCTGAGACTATATCAACTATGTCGACACACGGGACTTGTGTCGACACTCAGCAGAGTTTCAACAATGTTGATTGTTGTGATGTGAAGAAGTGTCTGTGTCGACATAAAGAAGCTGTGTTGATACATTCTACAGATGTAGTGTCAAGAAGTAGTGTCGACACCAAAGGATCTATGTCGACATCACCAAAGCATGTGTCGACACTTAATCTACTTGTGTCGAAACATAGTGACAATCAGTCTCGATGCTTTACTGAAAAAGACAAAGGTTCAAGAACTGATAGGAGACTTGACAGCTGTGTATTCCAACAAGTTTGTTGAAGCTATCAGACCTGTCAAAAGTTGGTTAGAAACCGGATCAGCCGGTTACCATGGATGAAGACTATATAATCAAAAAAGAACAATCACAACAACAGAAACTACTATTGAAGTGTTGATCATTGATCAAGAAAGTGCACGACATACAGAAGAAGATTTTTGTGAGAAGATCTAAGGAGAATTCAAGCAAGAATTCTGAAGAAACTTCAGAAGTTCTGGAGAGTGAGAGAGATCTCCAACTGTTGAAGTAAAGAAGGAGACATTTACAAGTCTCTTAAGAGGACGATCTTGATCTAATCTGCTAAGAAGGATTCAAATATATTTCTGAATTCTAAGAAGGGAGCTGGGAGCCAGTGAACTTCAAAGGAGATCAACCCTACTGAGTTCGGATTCAAGAAGCTTTGAAGAAAGCTAAGAATAGGTTGATTTAGGCCATCAGTTTTATCAAGAAGCTGATCAATAAACCTTTTATCCCTTCTCTCTCAATAAGTGTAAGAGTCCATCTAAAACACTTATCAAATTTTGTAGGATCTTTTCAAAGATCTGAGTTGTAAGCCTATATTATAAAGGCTGAGTGTAGGAGATATAGATCTCTGAGTGGTAGGGCTTTTGAGCCTGAGTGTAGGAGAAATTATTCTCTGAGTTATAGGCCTTGTGGGAAGGCTGAGTTAGGGATGTTAGCCTGAGCTGTAGGAGTGTTGTTACACTCTGAGTTGTAGGAACCTTATAGGGTTCTGAGTTGTAGGAACCTTTCAGGGTTCTGAGCTGTAAGATCTGTGGATCTGAGAAGAAGAAAGAAGTTAGGCCGAATCTAGAAAACAGCTGGATAGGTGAAAGGGTAAAGTGGATGTACCCAGACCTTGGGGAACCACTATAAACCTGTGTGCAATCTGTGATGTATGTGTGATTTTGAATTCTGTGTTGTGATTGCTGTAGAATAAGTTAGATTCTATTTTAAGAACTGAAATATTATTCTGCCTTAAGTAAAAAAGAAAAGAACCTATTCACCCCCCCTCTAGGTGTTTGGGTTGTCTTGAAATCAATTCTATTTGATATTACTCAAATTCTATACAAGGGTAATTTGATTAAGATTTTTACATTTCTCTAAGTATTGTCAAGTTTGTTGGTAATCCTAAAAGCAACATCGAAATGCTCAAAAAAACGATGCATTCCTTAAGTAACATCAAAATCTCAAAGCAATGTCAAATTTGCCAATGTTGCGTCGAAATCTCTAAGCAGCCCTGAAATGCTCAAATAACGATGTGATCACAACAGTTGTGTCGTGACAAGTTAGCACAGCAACAAATATGATGAGATCCTATCATGTGTCCATGTCTTGCACAGCAGCACCTTTCTTACTACTTTAGACATGAATTTGCCTTGGGTATTCATAACCTTCCTGTTCAAGGTGCGTCCAATCTTTGTGGTTAGAGGCAATCCACACAACTTCAAAGAATCAGCAGTCCTGGCAAAATCAAGGTCATCATCCTGATCAATTCTTGGTATTTGAAAAACTCTGGTCAATCTCCTGGTTGTGATTTTAACTTTTACATCATTCACTTTAGACTTGATCTTGTCTGAGTTTGAATCCAGATGAGCATTGGAGAAGAATTCTGAAACTTCTCATTTCCATATATTTGACAGTTCAGAGAGCAGATATTCCAGACCTGCTTCATTGACTAGGGTAATCACATTTATAATTTCTTCATCCGCTGAGTTGAATCCATTGCAAACTAGCTCATACCCCTCAAAGATTTTATCGTCAATCTTAGGAGCCATTGGAGAGGAGAGAAAGGATTGACGAGTGTCAACTGATCTGGGTTTTAGGTCTCGACACTCATGAATAAAAAACTCAAGAAATCAAAAAAGCGTAGTCGACTCCTACTCTCACACGCTATTTATAGTCTATTCTTTCCTGTAGACGAAAGGGCGCGCTGCATTTAGACTTTTCTAAATTTTTAAGGTAAATACCTAGTCTTGACACATGGAAAAATTTGACTGTCGAGATGTGTTGACACAAGTCGACACAAGGATAATGTATCTTGACATATGCCTTTGAGTCTCGACACCCTTATGTCTCGACACTTACTTTAGTGTCTAGACACTTTGTACTTATGTTGTGTCGACACACTTTCTGGTGTCTTGACACATTACTATTTATAGTGTCGACACACTTTCTGGTGTCTCGATAATTTCTTCGATGTCTCGACACATTCTCTGGTGTCTCGACACAACTTTTAACTTAGTCAAAATTTTGTTCTCTAAAATGTAGATACTTGACATTTATGAGGTCTATCTTTGATATCTAAATGAGTAAACTTAATTACTGACTAATTATTTTATTCTTATTTTGTATCAGTTTTTATGTGTGCATTAATTACTCAAGATTCAACATTCCAAATTCAAACTTAAAGAAATTAAATTTTTCTTATTCTTAGTAAAAATATTAGTAATTTGTTTATTTGTTGTAACATATTCTAAACTAATATCTTCATTTTCTACATGTTCTAACAAAGTGATATCTAATTTTAATATGTTTTGTTCTACTATATGACACAGAGTTGTTTGTAATAGAAATAACACTAGTAGAATTACAAAATAAAGGAATTTTTCTAAGCTTTATGTTGTAATCTTGTAATTGATGTTGAATCCAAACAAATTGTGCAAAGCAACTTCCAGCTGAAATATACTCAGATTTAGCAGTGGATATTGATACACTTGTTTGCTTTTTTCTACTCCAAGATATTAGCCTTCTCCCAAGAAATTGACATGAAATTGATGTGTTGTTCCTGTTTTCCTTACATCCTACATAATCAGCATCTGAAAAGCCTGTCAGTTCAAAATCACTATTCCTGGGATACCATAGGCCAAGATTAGGTGTGCCCTTTAGATATCTCAATATTCTTTTAACTGTTGTATAGTGAGATTCTTTAGGGCATGTTTGATACATAGAACAGACACAAGTGGCATACATTATGTCTGGTCTGCTGGATGTTAGATAGAGCAGTGATTTAACTATGTCACTATACAAGGTGATATCAACTAGCTCGCCAACACCATCCTTGTCTAAAGACATACTAGACCCCATAGGAGTTCTCATTGAAGTGGTTGTTTCCATTTTATAATTCTTGATTAACTCCTTGGTAAACTTAGACTGACTAATGAAAAGTACATCTATTGTTACTTAACTTGGAGACATAAGAAAAACTTGTAGTTCACCCATGTTACTCATCTCAAACTTACCTTGCATAAGTTTGGCAAACTTAGTACAAAGTGACTCATCAGTAGAACCAAATATAATGTCATCTACATATATTTGTACTAAGATTGTATTGCATTTGACTTCCCTTACGAATAGTGTTGTCTATTTTCCCTCTTGAGAATTTGATCTCCATAAGGAATTTACACAAAGTCTCATACCAAGCCCTTGGGGGCTTGTTTTAATCTATAGTTTGCTCTTAATAACAAATAAACATGATTAGGTTTAGTAGAGTCAAAATATCCAATGGTTGCTCAACATAAACCCTTTCTTTAAGGTTACCATTTAGGAAGGCTGACTTCACATCAATTTAGTAAACTTTGAATCTTTTGTAGGCTGTAAATGCTAGGAAGAGTCCAACAGCCTCCAATCTAGCCACTGGTGAAAAGGTTTGATCAAAGTATATACCCTCATCTTGTCTATATCCCTTTGCAACCAGTCTAGCTGTGTTTCTGACTATAACACCATTCTCATCCAGTTTGTTCCTGTATATCTATTTAGTTCCTATGATGTTACAGTCATCTTGTCTGGGAACCAGCTTCCAGACTTTACATCTCTTGAACTGGTTCAATTCTTCATGCATTACACCTATTCAAAGTGGATCTACATTGCCTTCTTCAAATTTCTTTGGTTCTGTTTGAGACAGAAAACTTGAGTACATCACAGTGTTGTTATGTCTACTTCTTGTGGTCATACCCTAAGCTGCATCTCCAATGATCAATTCCCTTGAATGATCTCTTAGATTTATAACAGTTATAGTTATTGTGACTTCTTCTCTTGGACCAGCTACATCTTGTTGCTGAGTTTCTTCTTATGTCTATTCATGTGCAAGCACTTATTCCACAATGTTGACTCCATCTTGTATATTTTTGCTTGCTAGAACAGAATCTTCTATAGACAGCTCTTTTATCTTCAAGTCTTCTCCTATTGTGCTTGATGTACCTGGCATATCATTGTAAAACATAGAACTTCAGTAGTACATAAACAGTCTTATAAGCCTTACTGTGGTTACTATAACCAACAAATATGCCGTCACAGGACTTCTCAGCAAATTTATTTATGTATGTTTTCCCATTATTTAGGACAAAACATCTACATCCAAAGATTTTAAAATAGGCCAAGTTTAGTTTTCTACCCTTCATTAGTACATAAAGAGTCTTATTCAACCTTTTGTTGATTGAAGCTCTATTAAGAACATGACATGCTGTGTGAATTGCTTCAGCCCAAAAATATTCGGGGACAGAAGAATCACTCAGCATTGTACTTCTAGCTTCAATGAGAGTTCTGTTCTTTCTCTCAACAATTCCATTTTGATGGGGTGTTCTTGAAATTGAAAACTCTTGCTGAATCCCAAGTTTTTCACAAAACTTTGTTATGCATTAAGATCGAAATTCAGTTCCATGATCACTTCTTATTCTGACCACAGAACTGTTCAATTCATTGTGTATTTGTTTGAAAAATGTCTTGAAGACATTAGGAGTTTCAGACTTTTTCCTTAGAAATAAAATCCAAGTAAATTTGGAATAATCATCAATAATCACAATAGTTTAGGCTATCCTTCGTAGAATATGAACTGTCATAGGGCCAAACAAGTCCATATGCAATCAGTATAAATACCTCATTGAGTCTTTGGTTTCAATACTTTTGAATGAAGCTTTGGTCTGCTTGCCTTTTTGGCATGCAGAGCAAATGCTCCCCTTAGAGCATTTAGTGTTAGGACCATTCCTAACTAGCTCTTTACTAAAAAGTTTGCCTATGGACTTGTAGTTCAGATTAGCTAGCCTCTTGTGCCATTTGACACAGTGTGAGGCTTTCTCATTTGCAACTAGACATAAGGGTGAGTCTGACTTTAAACAAAGAAAATTCAAACAATACACATTCCCACACCTAGTGCCTGTCAAGATGACCTCTTGGTCACTTGACTTATTTATTAGACACTAATCCTTATGGAATGAAATGTCATAGCCAAGGTCATAAAGTTGTCTTATGATTATATGGTTGTGTTGCAACCCTTTCACATAAGCAACTTTAGTGAAAGTGACTAAGCCTGTTACATAATCCTATGGTTGTGAAGGAATTTTCAGGTTTTGTTGTAAAGGAATTTTCATTCCTTATTGTAAGGGTTGGATGCAACCCGTGGTGGTGGAGTTGTGACTCCTTTGTTGGAAGGGTTCCTTCCATAGTGTGAGGATTGGATTTCAATCCATTTGGAGAAGTGACCGAGTCGTCCCTTGGTGGGAGATAGGTCGAAGGGGGAAAGTGGACGTACCCAAATTGGGGAACCACTATAATTCTTTGTGTGCTTTCTGTGCTCTGTTTGTTAATTTGTGCAGGTAAATTTCATTCCGCAAAAGACTGCACGACACCTATTTCCCCCCTCCCATAGGTGGATTTAGTCGACACTAGAGACTTTCAGTACTAGTCTTTTCTTATTCAGGAGTTTGAGTTCTAACTCCTGAATGATTTTATTTTTTATTTTATCAACATAATTTGATCATCAATGATCTTAGTCAGCTTTGCTAACTTGAGCTTTGAAGACCTATCTTCTAAGTATCCATCTTATGATCATACTCAAGATCTTTTAGTGATGCAATCTCTATAGCTTGTTCTTTGACAAGCTTCTTGCTATTTACAAGTGCTTCCAACAGTTTTCTAATTTTGATTATGGGCTGCTGCAGTTCAGTCTCAGGGTTATACTTATGTGAATCAAACTTTGAGACATATGAGTCTAGCTCATCCACAGTCTCATGAACAGAATTTGTAGAGCAACAAGAATTGTCAAAGATTACCTGAGTATCCCTACATTCAACAATTTCTATATCTGGATTATCAGACAATGCCTTCAAATTAACCTCCATATCATCTTCAAAATCACAATTGTGTGATGAATTTGTGGAGTAATTACCATTGTATATGGCCTCTCTGATGAATTCTTCTTCATAGGAGAATAGTCCAGCATGTTCTTCTTCTGATTCAGTTGAATCATTATCTCTATCAGATAAGTTCTTTGGCATCCTTTCCATAAGACCCTTTTCTTATTTCTTGTCTTTATAGAACTTTTTTTGTTGACTTTTTGTTCTTCTTTCTTTTTACTGGACAGTCAGCAATGACATGCCCAGGCCTGTTACAGCAATAGCAGATAATGTCGGTCTTAAGTTGTTTATTCGGATGAGAATCATACCTGACCATAGATTTGTCTCTGTGTTTTTCTTTGCTTTTACTGGAACTGGGTCCAGTTGATTTCTTCTTATTCCACTGATTCCTTCATCTCATCATTTTCTTGAATTGCCTGGTAAACAGTGTCAATTCATCATCTGATAATTCTTCTGATGAAGAATAGGTTCCAGTGTTATCTGTATCTTCATCCCTTCTTGGTGATGATGGGATTTCTCTTCTAGACTTCTTTGATGTATCTGCTTTGAAGGCCACAAATTTAGTCTGAGTTGAACTTTTGGCAGATTCAACTTCAGCTTTTCTAGAATTTAGCAGAATCTCATGTGACAATAGCTTCCCATTCTTTATTTAGTGATCTCAAAAATTTTTCATTAAGCTCATAATTTGAGAATTCTCTACCATAATTCTTTAAGTCATTTAATATTCTAAAGAACTTTTCATTACATAGTTATATAGAATCAGTCTTTCCTTGTCTGAATGCCTCATACTGCTGATTTAGTAGAGACTTTCTGTCATCTCTTACTTCTTCTATGCCTTCCATGTCGACTATGAGAGTGTCCCACATCTCCTTGGATGTTTTACAGTGCACTAGATTCTAAAAATTTGAATTATCTATTGTATTGACAACTTTGTTTTTAGCTCTTTTATCCATTGTGGAAAGAACCACCTCATCCTTTGTCATTTCAGACCGTTTCTTAGGAGTTTGAACATTTGCATCTAGGACAGATATCTTTATTGGAATATATGGTCCTTGTATAGTGACAAAGATTCTTGGATCTGAAGCCTCCATAAACAATCTCACTCTCTGCTTCCATATAGGAAAGTTATCCTTAGTACATATTCGCAGTTTCATATAGCTGAGTTCTCTGTGAGATTCAGAAGTCATTAGATTTGATATTTTTCAACTACCATTTGGATCTTTTTCTAACTGTTAAGTCTTTCTTGAAGAAACTCCCTCTAATACCACTTGAAAGATAATACTATTGGTAGATAATTACCTAGAGGGGGTGAATAGGTGTCTTTTAAAATCTTTGTCACTTAGATTATTTATTCAGTAGATATTATGTTCAGCAGATATTATGTTCAGCATATAATATACTTGAGAAATAAGCTTTACAATAACTCAACATAATTAAACCACAGGACACAGCACATGCAAATCTCAGAACACAACACAAGCACAAGCAAATCGCAGCACACAAAGAATTTATAGTGGTTCCCATATCTAGGATACATCCACTTTCCCCCTTCTTCCTCACTAGCAATGTGCTAGATAAGGTTATATCTCCTCCTCTTCAACTCAGATCCAAAGATCTTACAGGCTCAGTTTTTATTAAGAAACCTACACTTAGACCAATAGGTCCTACCTTAGAGATTCACCCAATCTCCTATCTCAGTTCCCTCAAGAACCCTACCTCATCCTTTATAACACAGGCTTACACTTCAGTGATCCAACTCAAATCACCTTCCTTAGGTCCCTCAAGAACCCTACCTCAACCTTTATAAATTAGACTTATAACTCAGAGATTAACTCTCCTACCCACTCAGATCTCACAGAAATCTTACAAAAATTAAAAGGTAAATATAATCAGAAAACCAATCTGTAATCTGACTTATCTGAATGAATTCAGATTCTTCAATTCAGTTACACTTGATTAAATCTTGATGAATAATCTGGCTGAAGATATACTTCTCTAGATCTGTAATATTTTTGATGATCAGCTTGATTTCCTTGAAATATTTGTAGAACAGATCCACTTAAATCTTCTGATCACTTGATGAAAGGATCTGAAGATCTTCTTGAAGACTTTATCTTCCTCCTCTTCCTTGGAATTATTGTGCTCTCCTGACTTGGAAGAAATTAGAATGAGAATTTCTGATCTGTTAAAAATTTCTTCCTTTTTTGAAGACAACACCTCCATTTATAGCTTTTATGGATTGTTGGATTCTGATTGATGATATAAGCATGTTACATAATACTTCAAATTCTCCTTTAAACGGTTTCTGTTGAGATACCACGTAACTGTAGCTGATGTGACATTTCTGACTTGTCTTGAAACTTTTGTGGTTACTCTACACATCTTCAGAAACATAAGTGTTGAGATGTCCAATGTGTCTCGACACTATATTACGTAAGTGTTCTTATAAGGTGTCGAGACATCTTAGCAGTCTGGACACAATTTTACTTAGAAGAATTTTCATGACGAACTTGAAATTGTCGAGACAGTTGACTTATCTCGACACAACTGTCATTTGTGTCGACATCTGTAAATCTTCACTGTGTCGAGACAGTTGAATTGTCTCGACACAACTGTCTGCTGGGTGTCGACAGTTTTTATACTTGCTTTAATTCTTCACTGTGTCGAGATAGTTGAATTGTCTCGACACTCCAGTCTGCTGGTGTCGACAATTGTTTATGTCTACACTTCGGTCTTCTTTGTGTCGAGACAGTTGTATTGTCTCGACACAATTGTATCAAGCTTTAAAGTGTCGAGATATTTGACTTGTCTATAAACTGCTGACTTAGTCTTCAAAGTGCCAAGATAATTGACTTGTCTCGACACTGCTTTTATTGAATCTTCAATATGTCGAGTTAGCTTACTTTTCTCGATACTGCTGACTTAGTCTTCAAAGTGTCAAGATAACAAAATTATCTCAACACAACTTCTACAAAGGTGTCGACATAGTTGAAGTATGTCGACACTTTTGTACTTAGCCAATTTTATGCACTGCAAGTTGCTAGATGCAGACTGTGCTAACTTCACTCAGCACTTTCCTGACTTCACTCGACGCTTTTGTACTTAGACAATTTTCTTCACTTTTTAGTCAGCTTCTTAGAGTACACCTGTCAATGTAACTTGGACTACTTGTCAAATCAATATGATATAGGCAACCAGCAAGCATGAACTGAAATATATATCAAATACATATTTGTGTATATCATTGAGTTGAAATGGCTTCTTCAAATCAAGTACATTTTGTCCAATATACCCAACAGCCCTTATTAGGGATCTAGAAGAAAAACTCCAAAGGGATAAGAGGATTATGGATAGCTACTCTAAGCCTAATTCTGTGGTGCCCATCATTGACTCCTCTCAAAAAAATAACTAGTGCTTAGGATTCAAGGGAAACACAAGGACTGCCCCTTTCAAATAGAAGGGAAAAGCTCCAGTTCAGCCACCCATTACCATTAAAAGGGTAATACTCCCTTCAAACAGGAATGACCAGGACTCCATGTTTGGTCACTAGAAGAATGGGAATTCTTCCTGGAAGGATACAAGTATACCTACCAATGGAAGGAGAAGAGGAATGGGGATGAGTGCCTTCAAGGCAGCCCATGTAGAAATTCAAATGGCCCATCATGGACCATTTGTCTTTGGTGCTCCAGCCCCCACTCTCAAGAATGTGGTTGCAGCCAAAGTTCAGGGCCATCCAACAAAGACTCTTACTAAGGATCAGTCTATCAACAAGCCTGATTTGACTATTTCTAATGCTGTCAAGTGCATGTCTTCTGCAAAGAAGACTACTGTTGATGGCATTTAGAGCAGGCCAAATAAGTCTACTGGAAGACTTACCTTCAGTCAGATCCTAGCTGAAAGGAACCTAAAAAAGGTTGTTGTTGTTCCTTCTGGAAAGAGAGCTGCTGTCAGCACAACTAGTATACCAGCTCAGAAAAGAAGGTACAACATGCATTGGTGTTGTTGTTGTGGCAAAGAGGGCAACTATGTCATAGATTGCTGACATAATCCAAGTTTGGCCAGAGCTATAGTTAGTCCACTAATAAGAAAAGTTGTTGGTAGACAAGTCTTTTTTAAGACTAATCAGAACCTAGGACCCAATACCTATTGGGGTCCTAAGGTAAAATAAATCATATCTTGCAAGTTAGTCCAAGTGCCCATACCCTCATATGGTACTTAGATAGTGGATGTTCCAAGCACATGACTGGAAAAAGGAGCAACTTGAAGGACTACACTCCAGTGAAGGATGAACCCAAAGTAATCTTTGGTAGTTCAGAAAGAGGAGTGACCAGAGGTTATGGTAAGATCATTAATGTCATAGTCACTATCACAAAAGTAGCTTATGTGGAAGGGTTGAAACATAACCTGATATGCATAAGCTAACTTTGTGATCTTGTCTATGACATAGTATTCCACAAGGATGAGTGCCATATAAAGAGGTTGAGTGACCAAAAGGTCATCTTGATAGGGACTAGGAGTGGGGATGTCTTTTATTTAAATTTTCTGTGTTTAGATATAGACTCTCCTATATGCCTAGTTGCAAATGAGAAAGTCTCATACTGTGTCCAATTGCACAAGAGACTAGCTCATTTGAACTATAAGAACATTGACAAGCTCTTTAGTGAAGAGCTAGTTAGGAATGGTTCCAAAATAAAATGCACTAAGGAAGGCACTTTCTCTGTATGCCAAAAGGGAAAGAAAGCCAAAGCTTCTTTCAAGAGCATTGGGATCAAAGACTCAGTGAGGTGCTTATACCTCCTGCATATGGACTTGTTTGGTCCTATGTCGGTTCATAGTCTAGGTAGGAAAGTCTACACCCTTGTGGTTGTTGATGAATTTTCCAGATTTACTTGGGTTTCCTTTCTTAGGAAGAAGTCTGAAACCCCTGATGTCATCAAGACATTTGTAAAGAAAATTCAGAAAGAATTTGACAGTACTGTGGTCAAAATTAGAAGTGACCATGTGACTGAATTTCAGTCTGAATTGTTGGAGCATGCGTTCCACGCTTCTTGGTTTCCTAATAACAAATCTCATTTGCATTTGATCATTGGGTATTTATGATGTTTAGATATCACAGGTCTAACCCTAATGGCATTTGGGTGTTGATTCGGGTTAGAACAGATGAGCTCAGGAGAGATTGCAAGGCGATATTAGGTATCGCCAACAGGAAATAGTGGAATGAGAGGTTAACTCACTATCTACATACGGCTGGTAGTTTTTGTCACTATCACCAGCGATATCGATATCGCAAGGCAATAGTCCATGATTGACCATGACTGATCTGAGATGTGAAAATGAGGAGTATGTGGGACACGTGGCAGCCAGTAACGATATCGCTAGATGGCGATACCCAGTGTCGCCAGGCGATATCGCTAAAATATAAAAGCTATCCAATTCTATGTGGAGATCACAAATTCTCATTACCTGAAGTGTTCCTTCCTGTTCATTCGATCTAGAGAGCTCCAACATCCAGAATTACTCCATACTCTCAAGAAGGTCAAAGTGTGAAAGATTGACGGCACGTCGACATTCAAAGCAACCCTGACAAGGATTCGTCAGCATCTTCAGCGCGTTGTTTAGAGGTATTTTTTAATTCTGAAGTTTCCATTTTGTTTTGTTCTTTATTCCTATTGTAATCGAGAGAGTAAATTGTTGCCTTGTGTGTTGCATCTAAGTCCTTGCGTGGCTTAGGAGAGACTCGCCACCTTGTGTGTGGTGTCAAAGTTCTTGTGCGGCTTTTGGAGAAATTGTTGCCTTGTGTGCATCGTCTAGATCATGGTTAGATCTAGGGGAGGCAAGTAGCAAGATCTAGGGAGAGATACGCTTTAGCCTGCTGGTTCTTGGTAGAAGGACCGGCAAAATCAAAAGTAAATTGTATGTTTCATAATCCTTTTTATCTAGCTTTATAGAGATATATTGTATTCAGATTTAGCACTTTTGAAATAAATTGTTATTGTTTCTGTTTTTATAAATTTCTAAGTGTTCAATTCTGCTTATGAAAAATTTGTCTTGATTTCCTTGTTTTTAACCAAGTAAACATTGTTTAGATAAAGTAAATTAATTAACCCTTATTCACGCCCCCCACCCCCCACCCCCTCTCTAAGGGCGCCTCACGATCCAACATTTGGTATCAGAGGAAGGTTACTCCGAAATCGGTGTTACCACCGGGAGTAATGGAGCAAAACAATAACGCATTTTCTGAGGGGCAAGGTATAAGTAGACCTCCCTTTTTCACGGGCACAGACTATAACAATTGTAAAGCTCAAATGCGATGCTTTCTGATGAAGCATAATTTAGCTTAGTTTTTTAGGGCAAAAATATGTATATTCCCGTTTAAATCTTTTGTCTTTTGTATTTTTAGGTTCTTTTTAGTCTTCCTCAAGACACTAATGAAGCACTCTACTTGGAAATTGACACTCGCTCAGGCTCCTAATGCGTCTACATCCCAAAGCAACTTTTGAAATATGAGCTTATTAAACTTCTCCCAGAATCATGGGTAACGCACTATGAAAAAATAAGAAGCAATAACCAGCCGATCCACTCCGTTAGGTCTTCATTTATCAGAAAGAAAGATGGCGCAGTAGAAATTGTGTTCAACGACGAAGACCCCTCTTCTAGTAAGAACCTCATCTTCACCTCGGAGATAAACATGACTGAAGAAAAGGGAATCGGGCTTGATGCGCCCATCCTTTCCCTCAGGTCAGATGGATTGCCTATATATCAATTTCAAGACGAAGATGGCCATAAATACTTTGACGTCTCTTCGTGTGCTAAATGCAAAGAAAATGACTCTGATACAGATGATCAACATAGAAGGAGAAAGAACAAATGGAAGTCAACACAGCAACTGCTTAAAGAATGTTACGAAAAAGGAGATCTAACAGTTGGATTGCTAGAAGAACAGTCTGGAAAATGACAATTATGTTCTTTATCCTAAAGAACCGGAAATCAACATGCTCTAGCCAACCTCTTATCAAGATGATTTCCCTCCAATAGAGTTCGATGAAGATAGAATATTCCATACCTGCAAGATCAAAAACCCAACTACCAAAAATCCTGATGGATCAACAAGGCATAAATCTTATGTCGAAGCTACGTTAAATTTGCAGTCTGAAAATACCGTGGCACAAAATAGAGTTTTGAACAAATAGTGGCAAGCCAACAAACTATCGAGAAAAGGCTCGACTTCGGGCTTTTGACAATCACTAAAGTCACAATGTAACTCCAAGATGAGATAACGGTGGTGCATCATGAGTTACTCAAATTGGTTAGTACCGTCTCCTTCAATTCACCGCTTCTGGCCCAAAAGGAGGCGGAGTTAAAAGGCTTAAAAGCCCAACTGCATTCTCTCCAAACCAAAAAACAATACCACTCCCCAGGATATTATGAAACCCCATCTTACTCCTCATATTTACCTCCACTTCCAACATATTCTCAACCACTATCCACTCTCTCCCCGTTTGATCCCAATCCTTTCAATAGTGCAGTTTTCCTCCCAAAAATGCGCTATGAAACACCCCAGTCTTCAAAACGAAAACGAGAAACATATCCTTCCAAAGAATCTTCAACATAAGAGTTTCCTACAACCCAACCGTCTTCTCAGCTCATGGGTTACTATCCTATCTCCTCATTATAAAAACAAATAGCTACACAGCCACAGATATAACCTATACAAGAGAAGTACTCTGAAGATTCAGATATCGAGGACCTATCCCTCAACATTCTAATGGCATATCCACCTACTCAAGACCCTACTATTGAAGATGAAGAAGCATATGACCCTGGTAAGGCACCCCATCAAGGACCAGAACAATCAGGCCAATTCCAAAATGATCCATCAAGTTGCTTTTCATTTTAAAACATCCCACCATCAAAATGGCAAGACAGAATCTATGAAATGCATTCTTGGTGCACTGCCGAGCTGCTATAACCTAGAGTAACAATTCTTACTATCGCGGACAGATTTGTATAAAAGTTTCATGGAAGACTAAGGAGATGGTGGATTGCTCTAGGAGCATACAGACAATAAATGGTCAAACAAATCCCAAATGTGGATGCCCTGATCATGCATATCCACAATGAGTTCTTAGAAGCATGGGATCACTATACAACTCAAGCTAGGGAGGAATACTTGAGCATGAGGTGTTGCTCGTATAAAAGAAAAGAACTAGAAGACCATTATGAGAAGATGTCAGAAATATTTTATGCGATCAATGGGATTGATGACGTCAATTTAAAGCAAACTTTACTAAATTCGCTTCTAGAACCTCTTGGAAATGAAACATCTCGGCTTCTCCAGGTAAATAACATCCCTATAAGTCATACATCAATGGCCATACTAACACATTCTGGTAGAACTCACCAATATATGTATGACTTATAGGGATGTTCTTTACCTGGAGAAGCCGAGATGTTTCATTTCCAAGAAGTTTTTGACGCGAATTTAGGAAAGTTTTCTTTAAATTGACGTCATCAATCCCATTGATCGCATAAAATCTTTTTGACATCTTCTCATAATGGTCTTTTAGGTCTTTATTTATACAAGCAACCCCTCATGCTCAAGTATTCCAACCTAGCTTGAGTTGTATAGTGATCCCATGTCCTAAGAACTCATTGTGGACATGCATGATTAGGATATCCACATTTGGGCTTTGTTTGACCATTTGTTGTCTGTATGCTCCTAGAGTAATTCACCATTGCCTTAGTCTACCATGAAACTTTGATACAAATCTGTCCACGAGAGCAGGAATTGTTACTCAAGGTTGTAGCAGCTCGGCAATGCACCAAGCATGCATTTCATAGATTCCGTCTCATTATTTTGATGGTGGGATGTTGTCAAATAAAAAGCCACTTGATGGATCATTTTGTAATTGGACAGATTATTCTGGTCCTTGATGGGGTGCCTTACCAGGGTCATATGCTTCTTCATTTTCAATAGTAGGGTCTTCAATAGGTGGATCTTCCATTAGAATGTTGAGGGACATGTCCTCGATATCTGAATCTTCAGATTACTTTTCTTGTATAGGTTCTATCTGTGGTTGTGTAGCTATTTGTTTTAATAATGAGGATATAAGATTGTTAACCATGAGCTGAGAAGACGGTTGGGTTGCAGGCAAATCTTGTGGTGAAGATTCTTTGGAAGGATATTTTTCTGGTTTTCATTTTGAAGACTGGGGTGTTTCATAACGCATTTTTGGGAGGAAAGCAGCACTATTGAAAGGATATGGATCAAACAGGGAGTGAGTAGATAATGGTTGAGAATATGTTGGAAGTGGAGGTAAATAAGAGGAGTTAGATGGGGTTTCATAATATCCTGTGGAGTGGTATTGTTTTTGGGTTTTGAGAGAATGTAATTGGGCTTTTAAGCCTTTTAACCCCGTCGCCTTTTGGGCCAAAAGCGGTGAATTGAAAGAGACGGTACTAACCAATTCTAGTAGCTCATGATGAACCACCGTTATCTCATCTTGGAGTTATATTGTGACTATGGTGATTGTCGAAAGCCCGAAGTCGAGCCTTTTCTCCATGGTTTGTTGGCTTGCCGCTATTTGTTTTAAAACTCTATTTTGTTCCACGGCATTTTCAGACTCCCAATTTAACGTAGCTTCGGCATGAGATACATGCCTTGTTGTTCCATCAGGATTTTTGGTAGTTGGGTTTTTGAACTTCCAGGTATGGGAAATTCTATCTTCATCGAACTCCATTGGAGGGAAATCATCTTGATAAGATGTTGGCTGGAGCATGTTGATTTTCGGTTCTTTAGGATAAAGAACATATTAGTCAAATTTTCCAGACTGTTCTCTTTGCAATCCAATTGTTGGATCTCCATTTTCATAACATTCTTTAAGCAGTTATTTTGTTGACTTCTGTTTGTTCTTTCTCCTTCTAGGAAGATCATCTGTATCAGAATCATCTTCTTTGCATTTTGCACACAAATAGACATCAAAGTTTTTATGGCCATCTTCGTCTTCAAATTCATATATAGGCAATCCATCTTACCTGAAGGAAAGGATGGGTGCATCAAGCCTGATTCCCTTTTCTTCAATCATGTTTATCTCCGAGGGGAAGATGGGGTTCTTACTAGAAGAGGGTTCTTTGTCATTGAAAACAATTTCTACCGCGTCATCGTTCTTTCTGATAAATGAATACTTGACAGAGTGGATCGGCTGGTTATTGCTTCTTATTTTTTCATAGTGCATGACCCATGATTCAGGGAGAAGTTTAATAAGCTCATCTTTCAGAAGTTGCTTTGGGATGTGGATGCATGAGGAGCCTGAGCGAGCGTCAATTTCAAAGTAGAGCGCTTCATCAGTGTCCTGAGGAAGACTTATGTCGAAGGATGGGGTCCTTCATGCCGTAGTTTTTTGCTCCAAAAGTTGGTGTTGCCAGAAAAGTTAAGCCACTTCAGGAGTTGTTTATGCCTCTGTTGGCATGGATGGATATCAACTTGGGCGATATACTGAAGGAGCCGCCCTTTGTCAAATATGATGTTGAATTGGCAGGTTTCGAGAAAGTACCATAAAACCATATAGGCTTCCTTAGGAAAATCATAATAAAAATCTTCCCTCTATTCAAGTATGGTTAGAAAAGGAAAACTAGGATATAAGGGAAAACTAGCTAGAGGACCTTCACTCAGGCCGTATTGCCTGATATAAATTTTTTGAAAAATAAGTAAGCAATGTAGAGATCTTTTATGGAGGACGGAATGCAGTAACTTGACTCTAATGTTGACTGGATGGTCCGACAGCTAAAAATAGTAGATGGCTGGGAACACTACAGATATTATCCGTTGAGTTCAGGATAGGAAATCAGAGAGGAAATTATGTTTACCCTTGATGTGTTGGGCTTCAAATTTCCACTAAGAGAACCAATTTTCCCATTGTACAAGTTGGGCTTGGGGTAGCATCTTTTGTTTAAATTGTAGCATCTTTAGAAATGCTTACATATCCATTTCGATGAGGAAGTGCTGCCAAATAAGATGAGATTTAAACTTTTCAATAACTCTTTTTACGGCTATGATTTTCTTATAGGTGGAGTGATAATGAAGCTCGCCATTCTTGAAAGCCCCGCTTTTGTATCCGCAGATTTGACGTTTCCCATTTAATTCTTCAAGCAGTATGGCACCCCAAAATTTATCGGTAGCATCAATCTATAGGATTCTCTTGCCTGATGATGGAATTTGGAGTGGGTAAGATCTTTTGTTAGTGACTTTAACTTTTTAACTGCTTTAGTACACGCTTCATTCCATGGCGGCACTTCTTTCTTGAGTAGATTAGTGAGAGGAGTCCTGAGTTTGGCCAGATCATGAATAAATTCTGCCATATAATTCACAATCCCAGAGAATTGTTGTACCTTCTTAAATGTTAGGTTCTCATCCGAAAAATGATCTAATTGGGTTGCTATGTGTGGTTGGAGCTGGTATTGACTATCTGATATATACATACCCAAGAAGTCAATGAAATATTTTCCAATAATATTCTTTTTCTCGGATAACATAACGCCATATAATTTGACCAAGTCATGAAACTGTGAGAGTAGGGCATGATGGGAGCTAATATTTGGAGATAACAGTAAGATGTCATCAATATAGACCAAAGAATTTTCCATGATGGGCTGAAAAAATTTTGTCATCGCCTTCTGGAATAATGAAGTGGCTGATTTTAGTCCGAAGGCTATGACGGTCCAATGGGAGTGTCTTTCAGGGATGCAAAAACAAGTTTTTGGCCTGTCATTTGGGTGAATTCCTAGCTTCCAGAAACCAATTTTGAGTTCGTACTTGGAAAATATTTTTGCCTGGGGGGTTTTTGAAATAAGACTTCTCTCTTTGGTAGAGGAAACTTATCATCCTCAAGAAAATGGTTGAGAGGCGGGTAGTTAATTACCAGTCTCATCTTTCCTCTACCCTGCTCTGTCCTTTTCTTCACATGAAAGGCTTCACATGCCCATTGTGATTTTGTGGGTTCGATTAACCCTTCATTTTGCAGTTGGTCAACTTATTTTATAGCAAGTGAATAATGGTCTGGACTCGTTCCTTTGTGACTTGCCTTTGTTGGATTAATGTCTTCATTCCTCTTAAACGGCAGGGAGACAAAGAATTGAGTATTCTTCCAAAGAGGGTGATCTCACTTTTATAGGAATTATGTATATGACTCGGCGAAGGAGGTGCGGGCAATATCATCCCTGATGGGGCTTAGAATTTCAATTAGGTAATGATGTAGAGTCTTTGTCCATGGTAGTACATTATTTTTATATTGTAATCCTTCTTTGTTCCATTTAATTCGCTTTAGCAAGTGCAGGATGTCAAGCTCAAAAAGAAGATCTTTGGCAGGAAGTTCTGATCCATAAAATTGATGTCTAATAACATATCCTGGGAAGAGTTGGATATGGATGGGTATACTGATCAGAGTGATCGTGAAGAGATCGTCGTTAGCTGCTCGAAATGATCTATAGCAGGAATTCCAGCATTCTTTTGGAAGGATGTTTGTCTTCATGATGGAGGATGCGGCTCCAGTATCAAAGAATGCTATCATCGAAATAGGTTTATTGTATTTTACTGTGAAAATGTTGATCTTTGCATAAGGGGTTGGTTGACAAAGAAAGTTGTCGCTTGTTTTGGTGGTATAAATATTATCAAAAAGAACGATATCTTCGTCAGATTAAACAGATGAGTCTGATAGGTCTGCTCCCAGGACGAGAATTGTGTCTGACCCATCTTCATCATCTATAGAAAATAGTGACTCAATGTCATCGTTGTCCACATCCTCAACTTGAGAGAGTTTTGCAATGAGTTGTGAACTCTTCTCTTTGTCAGGACATTCTTTGGCAAAATTTCCCTTCTTTCTGCATATAAAGCACCTTGAAGACTTTGTGTTTCCTTTCTTCTTTCTGAGAAATCTCCATTTATTCTGGTTCCTTTTAGAGAAATAATCATGTACTCTATCTCTTCTGCGTGTGAAAAGTCTATCCTTTTTTCTCTTATTGCACATACAAGATTTGTCTTTTCCACACTTGATGTGGAGGACATGGCGATCATAAGACGAGCCAAGGGTTTTACTTTGGTCCTCGATTTGCTTGAGGAACCTATTTTGGTTGCAAAAATTTTCAAGTGATAGTAACACATTTTGGTAGAGCCCACCAATAGATGTATGACTTATAGGGATGTACTTTACCTGGAGAAGCAAAGATGTTTCATTTCCAAGAGGTTCTAGAAGAGAATTTAGGAATGTTTGCTTTAAATTAATGTCATCAATCCCATTGATAACATAAAATCTTTTTGTCATCTTCTCATAATGGTCTTCTAGGTCTTTTCTTTTATACGAGCAACACATTATGCTCAAGTATTCCTCCCTAGCTTGAGTGGTATAGTGATCCCATGCTACAAAGAACTCATTGTGGACATGCATGATCAGGGCATCAACATTTGGCCTTTGTTTGACCATTTGTTGTCTGTATGCTCCTAGAGAAATCCACCATTGCCTTAGTCTGCCATGAAACTTTGATACAAATCTGTCTGCGATCGCAAGCATTGTTACTCCAGGTTGTAGCAGCTCAGCAGTGCACCAAGCATGCATTTCATAGATTCTGTCTCGCCATTGGTAGGTGGATCTGCCATTAGAATTTTGAGGGACAGGTCCTCGATATCTTAATCTTTGGAGTACTTCTCTTGTATAGGTGGTATCTATGGTTGTGTAGCTATTTGTTTTAATAATGAGGAGATAGGATTGTCAACCATGAGCTGAGAAGATGGTTGGGATGCAGGAAACTCTTGTGGTGAAGATTCTTTGGATGGATATTTTTCTCATTTTTATTTTGAAGACTGGGGTGTTTCATAGCGCATTTATGGGAGGTAAGCTGCACTATTAAAAGGATTGGGATCAAACGGGAGAGAGTGGATAATGGTTGAGAATATTTTTGAGGTGGAGGTAAATAAGTAGAGTAAGATGCAGTTTCATTATATCCTGCGGAGTGGTATTACTTTTCGGTTTGGAGAAAATGCAGTTGGGCTTTTAAGCCGTTTAACTCCGCCTCCTTTTGGGCCAGAAGCGATGAATTGAAAGAGACGGTACTAACCAATTTGAGCAGCTCATGATGCACCACCGTTATCTCATCTTTAAGTTGCATTGTGACTCTAGTGATTATCGAAAGCCCAAAGTCGAGCCTTCTCTCCATGGTTTGTTGGCTTGACGCTAATTGTTTTAAAACTCTGTTTTATGCCACGACATTTTAAGACTGCCAATTTAATGTAGCTTCGGCATGGGATACATGCCTTATTGTTTCATCAGGATTTTGGTAGTTTGATTTTTGATCTTCCAATTATGAGAAATTCTATCTTCATTGAACTCTATTGGAGGGAAATTATCTTGATAAGAGGTTGGCTGGAGCATGTTGATTTTCGGTTCTTTAGTATAAAGAACAAAATAGTCAAATTTTTCAGACTATTCTCCTAGCAATCCAACTATTGTATCTCCTTTTTCGTAACGTTCTTTAAGCAGTTGCTGTGTTGACTTCTGTTTGTTCTTTCTCCTTCTAGGATGATCATCTGTATCAGAGTCATCTTCTTTGAATTTAGCACAAGAACATACGTCAAAGTATTTATGGCCATCTTTGCCTTGAAATTGATATATAGGCAATCGATCTGACCTGAAGGAAAGGATTGGCGCATAAAGCCCGATTCCCTTTTCTTCAATTATGTTTATCTCCGAGGTGAAGATGGGGTTCTTACTAAAAGAGGGGTCTTCGCCGTTGAGAACAATTTCTACTGCACTGTCTTTCTTTTTGATAAATGAAGACCTGATAGAGTGGATTGGCTGGTTATTGCTTCTTATTTTTTCAAAGTGCATGACCCATGATTTAGGGAGAAGTTTAATAAGCTCATCTTTTGGAAGTTGCTTTGGTATGTGGACGCATGAGGAGCGTGAGCGAGCATCAATTTCCTGGTAGAGCGCTTCATCAGTGTCTTAAGGATGTCTTAAGTCGAAGGAATTATTTTGGACCCGATAAGCCATCTGGTAGCACAGCGATGGGGCATATGTCCTCGCAACTTGAGGTGCTCCAACAATCTAAAGCTAGACGTTAAGGTTGTTATTGATATGAGGATCATCAAAAGTCAAGTTGAAGTTTGGAAATAGTGTTATAAATACAATTCCAACATTCATGGTAGTCTGGATAGTTGTGATGCATGCATGATTGTATTGTTGAAACCTTGTTTCCAGGAGAGCTAATCTAGCTACCACCGGGAGTCCCTTTCTTGCGTGAAAAGTGAAAGTCATTCTCACAGCTCCGAAATCTATGTGGGAATAACCGTGGGACTTCCATTGTCCAAGCACCGCATCATCCAATTGTATATGAAATATTTGCTTTGCTTCTGTGGAAAGAATCGGTACTTGTTCAAGCCTCGAGGCTACAACGAGTACTTTCTCAGCGAGTGTCCTATTGGAAGTGAGAGCCTATCAGAAGACTCGAGAAACTAGATGATTTTTTTGTGAAGGTTTTATATGGATTAAGAAAGGGGAGGTATGTTATGGTAATACGACTGTCTTCAGTAAGGTAGTCGACTTTATAGAGCAAATCAGAATTTGTTGGGGTAGAAGATGAACTGTAAGAATTTTGAGGGTAAGAAAAGGAAGATTAACGGGTAACGGGTTGTGAATTTGCCATAGATATAAGATGCCTTATTTCTCAGGAATCTCCTTCGGTGTTAAGGTGGCTTGCTATCATACGGAATGAGACAACTATTGCTTAAGTTTTGTGAAAACCTGAGCAAATACCCACAGCTGCGCACCTAGCAGCTTCAAAGGCCATAACTCCATTATTTTCACAAAGAATTTTGCCACAAGTTCTGGTATTAGATTTATTATTTGGAGGATCCCTAAAGAAGGGAAATCACAGAGCATACTATCCTCAACCAAATGCAATCCGACATGAACAAATCATGCCATTACCATCATGAACAAATAATGAACACCTCTAGATCATCAAGAGAAATAAGGGGAAGTTTTTTAAGCTTCCATCCCTCTGATACCAAATTTGCAACTCACGGAGAGAGGTACAACCACACTGGAGGGATACAAGATAAATGACAGAACAAGAGAATATATGAAGATATTAGAACACTCAAGATATTAGAACACTCAAAGAACACTTCAAACTTTTATTTCTTAGAGAAGATATTAGTTCAGACTGAGATGTCTTGAACCATTACACTAAACCCTTATTTCTAGTTGTCCTATGAAGGGATAACATTCATCACACGCTATCATAAGATTCCTTTCTTACAAACAAGCTATTCCTTTCTTGACTTCTACGACACACCAGAATAACTTTATATCACATCATACACTTTATATAACATCATACACTTTATATCGAATCTTATCTTAAGTGATAAGATTCCTTCTTGACTTCTACAACACACCATAATAACTTTATATCACATTATACTTGAAGATATTCTTTCATCCTTTTCAATATACTGAAGTGGAAGCATCAAGGTATTTCTCCAGTAAGCCAGAGGCAGGTTTAGTGGGACATCAGGTATTTGTACACCATTAATAGTATGAAGGAGTGCTTTATGGGCAAGAGTTGGAACTAGGCTATTGTATTCATGATCATGCCAGAAAGCACAAGAATATTGTTTATGAATGTGGAGATGATTATCCAAAATATTCAGAGACATTTGGCATTGAAAATGGATAAGGACATGCTTCTATTCGCGGACTCCATTAAGACTATTTCCTTCAGGCCGTAGTTTTTTGTGCCAAAAGCTGGTGTTGCCAAATAAGTGAAGCCATTTCAGGAGTTGTTTATGCCCTTTTTGTCATGGATGGATATCAACTTGGGCGATATATTGAAGGAGCTGCCCTTTGTAAAATATGATGCTGAATGGGCAGGTTTTGAGAAAGTACCATAAAACCATATCGGCTTCCTTTGGAAAATCATAATAAAAATTTTCCCTACATTCAAGTATGGTTAGAAAAGGAAAACTGGGATGTAAGGGAAAACTGGCTAGAGGACCTTCACTCAGGCCATATTGCCTGATATATATTTTTTGAAAAATGAGCAGACAATGTAGAGATCTTTTATGGAGGACGGAATGCAGGAACTTGACTCTAATGTGGATTGGAAGGTCCGTCGGCTGAAAATAGTATATGATTGAGAACACCACAGATATCGTCCGCTGAATTTGGGAGAAGAAATCTGAGAGGAAATTATGTTTACCCTTGATGTGTTGGGCTTCAAATTTCCACTCAGAGAACCAATTTGCCTATCACAGTAGTTGGGCTTTGGGAAGTATCTTTTGTTTAAATTGTAGCATCTTTGGAAATGCTGATATATCCATTTCGATGAGGAAGTGCTGCCCAATAAGATGAAATTGTAACTTTTCAATACCTCTTTTGACAGCTAGGATTTCCTTATAGGTGGAGTGATAATGAAGCTTGCCATTCTTGAAAGCCACGCTTTTGTATCTGCAGATTTGATGTTTCCCATTTAATTCTTCAAGCAGTATGACACCCCAAAATTTATCGCTTGCATCAGTCTGCAGGATTCGCTTGCATGATGATGGAATTTGGAGTGGAGGAAGGTCTTTTGTTAGTGACTTTAACTTTTTAACTGATTTAGTACACGCTTCATTCCATGGCGGTGCTTCTTTCTTGAGTAGATTAGTGAGAGGAGTCCTGAGTTTGGCCAGATCATGAATAAATTCTGCCATATAATTCACAATCCCCAAGAATTGGTGTACTTGCATAAATGTTAGGTTCTTAACTGAAAAATGATCTAATTGGGTTGTTATGTGTGGTAGGAGCTAGTATTGACTATCTGATGTATGCAAACCCAAGAATTCAATGTCAGATTTCCTATAATCATCTTTTTATCAGAAAACATAGTGTCATATAATTTGACCAAGTCATGAAACTGTGAGAGTAGGGCATGATGGGAGCTAATATCATGAGAGAACAATAAGATGTCATCAATATAGACCAAAGAATTTTCCATGATGGGCTAAAAATTTTTTGTCATCGCCTTCTGGAATAATGAAGGGGCTGGTTTTTGTCTAGAGGCTATGACGGTCCAATGGTAGTGTCTTTCAGGAATGCAGAAACCAATTTTTTGCCTGTCATTGGGGTGAATTCCTAGCTGCCAGAAACCCATTTAAGATCGTACTTGGAAAAAAAATTTGTCTGTGGTTGTTTTTAAATAAGACTTCTCTCTTTGGTAGAGGAAACTTATCATCCTCAAGAAAATTGTTGAGAGACTGGTAGTTAATTATAAGTCTCATCTTTCCTCTAGCTTGCTCTATCCTTTTGTTCACATAAAAGGCTTGACATGCCCATTGTGATTTGGTGGGTTCGATTAACCCTTCATTTTACAGTTGGCCAACTTCTTTTATAGCAAGTGCATAATGGTTTGGATTCATAGCTTTATGACTTGCCTTTGTGGGGTTAATGTCTTCATTCCTCTTAAACGGCAAGGAGACGAAGAATTGAGGATTCTTCCAAAGAGGGTGATCGCACTTTTGCAGGAATTTTGTATGTGATTCGGCGCAGGAGGTGCGGGCAATGTCATCCCTGATGGGGCTTAGAATTTCAATTGGGTAAAGATGTAGAGTCTTTGTCAACGATAGTAGATGATTTTTATATTGTAATCCTTCTTTGTTCCTTATAATTCGCTTTAGCAAGTGTAGGATGTCAAACCCAATAAGTAGATCTTTAGTAGGAAGTTTTTATCCATAAACTTGATGTCTAAAAACATATCCTGGGAAGAGTTGGATATTTATGGGTTTACTGATCAGAGTGATCGTGAAGAAATCGCCGTTAGCTTCTCAAAATGATCTATATCAGGAATTCCAACATTCTTTTGGCAGGATGTTTGGCTTCATAATGGAGGATACGGCTCCAGTATCAAAGAATGTTTTCACCGAAATAGGTTTATCTCATTTTCCTATGAAAATGTGGATCTTTTCATAAGGGGATAGTTGACAATGAAAGTTATCGCTGATTGTGGTGGTATAAATATTATCAAAAAGAACGATATCTTCATTTGATACAATAGATGAGTCTAATAGATCTGCTCCTAGGGCGAGAATTGTGTCTGGCCCAGCTTCATCATCTATAGAAAAGAGTGACTCAATGTCGTCATTGTCCACATCCTCAACTTAAGAGAGTTTTGCAATGAGTAATGAACGCTTCTCTTTGTTAGGACATTCTTTGGCAAAATGTCCCTTCTTTCTGCATATATAGCACCTTGAAGACTTTGTGTTTTCTATCTTCTTTCTGAGAAATCTCACTTTCTTCTGGTTCCTTTTAGAGAAATAATCTTTTCCTCCTTCTCTTCTACGTGTGAAAGGTCTGTCCTTTTTTCTCTTGTTGCACATACAAGATTTGTCTTTTCCACACTTGATCTGGAGGTCATGGCGATCACAAACCGAGCAAAGGTTTTTACTTTGGTCATCAAGTTGCTTGAGGAACCTCTTTTGGTTGCATAACTTTTCAAGCGATAGTAACATATTCGGGTAGAGATCACCAATAGATGTATGACTTATAGGGATGTTTTTTACCTGGAGAAGCCGAGATGTTTCATTTACAAGAGGTTCTGGAAGCAAATTTAGGAAAGTTTGCTTTAAATTGACGTCGTCAATCCCATTGATCGCATAAAATCTTTTTGAAATCTTCTCATAAAGGTCTTCTATGTCTTTTCTTTTATATGAGCAACACCTCATGCTCAAGTATTTCTCCCTAGCTTGAGTTGTATAGTGATCCCATGCTCCTAAGAATTCATTGTGGACATGCATGATCAGGGCATCCACATTTGGGCTTTGTTTGACCATTTGTTGTTTGTATGCTCATAGAGCAATCCACCATTGCCGCAGTAAGCCATGAAACTTTGATACAAATTTGTCCGCGACAGCAGGCATTATTACTCCAGGTTTTAGCAGTTCGGCAGTGCACCAAGCATGTATTTCATAGATTCTGTCTCGCCATTTTGATGGTACGATGTTGTCAAACGAAAAGCCACTTGATGGATCATTTTTGGAATTTGCCAGATTATTCTAGTCCTTGATGGGGTGCATGACCAGGGTTATATGCTTCTTCATCTTCAACAATAGGGTCTTTGGTAGGTGGATCTACCATTAGAATGTTGAGGGATAGGTCCTCGATATCTGAATCTTTAGAGTACTTCTCATTTATACGTGGTATCTGTGGTTGTCTAGCGATTTGTTTTAATAATGAGGAAATAGGATTGTCAACCATGAGCTGAGAAGACGGTTGGATTGCAGGCAACTCTTGTGGTGAAGATTCTTTGGATGGATATTTTTCTGGTTTTCGTTTTGAAGACTGTGGTGTTTTATTGCGCATTTGCGGGAGGAAAACTGCACTGTTGAAAGGATTGGGATCAAATGGGGAGAGAGTGGATAATGGTTGAGAATATGTTGGAAGTTGAGGTAAATAAGAGGAGTAAGATGGAGTTTCATAATATCTTGGGGAGTGGTATTGTTTTTGGGTTTGGGGAGAATGTAGTTGGGCTTTTAAGACTTTTAACTCCGCCTCCTTTTGATACAGAAGTTGTGAATTGAAAGAAACGGTACTAACCAATTTGAGTAGCTCATGATGCACCACCGTTATCTCATCTTGGAGTTGCATTGTGACTATGGTGATTGTCGAAATCCCGAAGTCGAGCCTTTTCTCCATGGTTTGTTGGCTTGCCACTATATGTTTTAAAACTCTGTTTTGTGCCACAGCATTTTTAGATTGCCAATTTAACATAGCTTCGGCATGAGATACATGTGTTGTTCCATCAAGATTTTTGGTAGTTGGGTTTTTAATCTTCCAGGTATGGGAAATTATATCTATATCGAACACTATTGGAGGGAATTCATCTTGATAAGAGGTTGGCTGGAGCATGTTGATTTCTGGTTCTTTAGGATAAATAACATAATAGTAAAATTTTCCAGACTTTTCTCCTAGCAATCCAACTGATGGATCTCCCTTTTCGTATCGTTCTTTAAATAGTTGTTATGTTGACTTCTATTTGTTCTTTCTCCCTTTGGGATGATCATCTGTATCAGAGTCATCTTCTTTGCATTTAGCACACAAACAGACGTCAAAGTATTTATGACTATCTTCGTCTTGAAATTTATATATAGGCAATCCATCTGACTTGAGAGAAAGGATGGGCACATCAAGCCCGATTCCCTTTTCTTCAATCATATTTATCTCCGAGGTGAATATGGGGTTCTTACTAGAAGAGGGGTCTTTGCCATTGAACACAATTTCTACTGCGCCATCTTTCTTTCTGATAAATGAAGAGCTGATAGAGTGGATCGACTGGTTATTGCTTCTTATTTTTTCATAGTTTGTGACCCATGATTCAGGGAGAAGTAAAATAAGCTCATATTTCGGAAGTTGCTTTGGGATGTGGACGCATGAGGAGCCTGGGCGAGCGTCAATTTAAAAGTAGAGCGCTTCATCAGTGTCTTGAGGAAGACTTAAGTCGAAGGAATGATTTTGGACCCGATAAGCCATCTGGTAGTACAGCATTGCGGCATATGTCCTCGCAACTTGAGGTGCTCCAACAATTTTAATCTGAACATTAAGGTTGTTATAGATATGAGGATCATCAAGCCTCAAGTTGAAGTTTGGAAATTGTGTTATAAATATATTGCCAGCAATCAAGTTTGTCTGGACAGTTGCGATGCATGCATGACTGTATTGTTGAAACCTTATGTCCAAGAGAGCTAATCTAGCTACCACCGGGAGTCCCTTTCTTGCCTACAAAGTGAGAGCCATTCTCACAGCTCCAAAATCTATGTGGGAATAACCGTGGGCCTTTCATTGTCCAAGTAGCGCCTCATCCAATCATATAGGAAATGTTTGCTCTTCTTCCGTGGTAGGAATTTTACTTGTTCAAGCCTCGGGGCTAGAACGAGTTCTTTCGCAGCGAGTGTCCTATTGGAAGTGAGAGCCTGTCGAGAGACTCGAGAAACTGGATGATTTTTTTTGGTGAAGGTTTTATATGGATTTAGCAAGGGGAGGTCTGTTACGAGAATACGACTTTCTTCAGTAAGGTAGTCGACATTATAGAGCAAATCAGAATTTGGTTGGGTAGAAGATGAACTGTAGAAATTTTGAGGGTAAGAAAAGAAAGATGAATGGGTAACGGGTTGTGAATTCTCCATATATATAAGAGTCTTTATTTCTCAATAATCTCCTTCAGTGTTAAGGTGGCTTGCTATCATACGGAATGATACAATTGTTGCTTAATTCTTGTGAAAACCTAAGCATATACCCACAGCCACACACCTAGCAGCTTCAAAGGCCACAACTCCGTTATTTTCACAAAGAATTTTTCCACAAGTTTTGGTATAAGATTTCTGGTGTGGAGGATCCCTAAAGAAGGGCAACCATAGAGCATATTATCCTTAACCAAATGCAAGCTTGTTGGGTTTTCTAAGGAGGTTGGCACAACACTTGTGCACGCAGCGGAAGGAATAAAACAAGAACAACCCAAAGAGAAATGGATCGGGCCATGAATGTTGAATCAAGAAGTTATCAAAATAACAAGACAAAATTACCTCTTCGGTGTTGAGTCACAACTCAACAAAGATGCTCCAAGATCTGAGTCCTGTCGGTGGGGAGTTCCACATAGAATAATGTCTACGTCTCTGCAGAAATCCACACGAGCGGGAGAACACCTAGCTTCATCGCACGAAGGGTCGGGAAGGAGATCGACCACACCTTGCGATTCTACGGACTGCTAGGTCCGCGCCAGGAAAGGCAATATCGATGACGATCGTCGGAGAGGAGGAGGTCGGCGGAGCACACACGGCGGCGGAACACTTCCATCCGGCGGGGTTCGGGATTCGGAGGATGGTAGAACAGCGGAACAGTTCCGTCAGTTTCGATTCGGTCAAAGGAGAAAAGCCCGACCAATCCAATTCATCATCTTCCCAAAACCCTAAGTGTTTATTTATACTCAAAGCATAAATAAACCTAGGCAAAATCGCTATTCACAGACCACAGCAAAATAGGGTTTCAGAATCGATCGACGAGAATCACCTTGCAGAAACAGCGTTGAGAGCGTTGAGTCATACTCGACGATTCTCGACGAATCTGCCTTGGCGTTGAGAGCGTTGAGTCATTGATAGTTATACTTTCAAGACCACCTAAACACCTAGAGGGGGGGGGGGTGAATATGTTCTAATGCTTGTTTTAACTTAAGGCAGAATATAATTACTGACTATAAGAGAATTCAGTAAACACTGCAGCAAACACAACACAGTAATCACAAATATGCACACATCATAGATTGCACACAGATTTATAGTGGTTCCCCAAGATCTGGGTACATCCACTTTCCCCCTTCACCTATCTAGCAGTGTGCTAGATTCGGCCTAACTTCCTTCTTTATCTCAGATCCTCAGATCCTACAACTCAGAACCTTGAAAGATTCCTAAACCTCAGAACCCTATATGGTTCCTACAGCTCGGCTAACCAGCCCTACCTCAGCCTTGCCACAAGGACTACAACTCAGAGAAATACCTTCTCCTACACTCAGGCATAAACAGCCCTACCCCTCAGAGAACAAATCTCCTACACTCAGCCTTTATAACATAGGCTTACAACTCAGATCTATATAAATAGATCCTACAGAAATTTAAAATGAAGTTATATAATATCTTGCCCCTGTTGAGAGAGAAGGGACAAGACTGTTCTTGATCAGCTTCTTGAAAAACCTGATGGATGAAATCAACTGGATCTTAGCTTTCTTCAAAGCTTCTTGAATCTGAACTTAAGAAACCTGTGATAGCTTCCTTCTTGTCTTCAAATGGCTGGATCTCTCTCTATCCACACCTTTGATGATACTTCAGAATTCTTGAAAGAATTCTACTTAGACTGATCCTGAGTGGTTGTACACGTCAGAATGTCTTCTTAGATCTTCTCACGAAGATCTTCTTCTCTGCCTTGCACTTTCTTGATCAGAGATCTTATCTCCCAATAGATGATTAATGTGTGTCGTATTTCTCAATATAATAATTAATTTTCCTTCTTCTGAATCTGTCTATTTATAGACTTCATCCTTGGTAATCGGCTGATCCGGTTTCTAACAAACTTCTGACAAGTCTGACAGCTTCTGTCAACCTGTTGTAACTCACAGCTGTCAAGTCTTCAAACAGATCTTGTGTCTTTGTCTTTGTCAGCAAAGCGTCGAGACTATCTGTTAGATAGTGTCGAGACCATCTGTCAATATATGTCGACATAAGTGACTTAGGTATCGACACAGCCTTTGATGATGTCGACATGTCTGCCTTTATGTCGACTCAGCTTCTAGAAACTGCATCTAGAGAATGTGTCGACACAGAGCATTTGTGTCGACACAAACACTTCATCATTCTCCATCAACTAACTTGGTCTAGACTTTGCAGTGAGTCGACACAAGTCTTGTGTGTCGACACAGTTGATGTAGACTCAGAATATAGTGTGTGTCGACACTGCCTCCAGGTGTCGACAGAGCTGTTGTCAACTCTGCCTCTGTATGTCGACTCAGTCTTCTTGTGTCGACACAAGTGTTATCGGCTAGCAATCCTGTGTATCGACACAGCCTCCCAGTGTCGACACAGTTGATGTCGACTAAACTTCAGTGTGTCGACACTGCTTCCCGGTGTCGACACAATTATTGTCGACTCTTTTTCTCTGTGTCGACACAGCCTTCTTCAAGTGTCGACACAATCTTTCTGAAGTGTCGACACAGCTTCTTCTGGTGTCGACACATGGACTTAGAATAATTTTCCTGTATTTTAGTACATTCTTCACCTGCACATATCAACTCAAAATAACATCAAATACACCTTGATGTATATCATTGAGCTAAGTTAGGCTTCTACAAATCAGGTACACATTTTCCAATGTACCCAACAATCTCCCCATATTTGGAGAAGTCATAACCCTTTTAGCTAATGATATACATCATTTATGAAAATTTTATATGATGATGTACAAGAGCATAATATAACAGGAATCTTTTATAAACAAAACATTAACCACAGATTCATCACAGAATAAAGATGAACATGAAGAAATGATTACAGAACAAGGTTTTGTTTATTCATTTAGAAATGTTTGTTACAGCTTGTGTACATTGATTGGATTAACAAACAAATCATTACAAAACATTTGAAAGAACTGATAAACTTAAACTAAGACTGATCAGGCTCCTGGATGACAATTCCTTTTCCTGATTGAATCTAAGCCTCCACAGTAGTTTCAGCAACATCAGCAGGCTTTTTGCCTTTCAGTTCAGCTTTCTTTTGAGCTTCCTCCTTGAGCCTTTGCCTTTCAAAGTAATGAAAGGGCTTGGGAAAATACTTGCTCGGCTCCTGAGCATCAGGTGGTAGCCTCCCAATCTTAGCCTTTCTTCTGAACTGTACTATGGCCTCCTGCCTGGCCTCATACTTTTGCCATTCAATTACATTATACCATTTTCCTCTTTCATGCACTTGATCCTTCACAGCCTTCCAGACAGTTAGTATAATGTTCCTTGAGGTGGGGCTCCACTGCTCAAAATCAAGTCTTTGTTCAGCTTGCTCTCTAAATCTCTTCTTGGATAATTGAGCATCTTGTTGATCTTTCAAATTAGCTCCTTGCTGATCTGCTTTTTCAATAATTACATTTGTAACCTCCTGTGGAGGACTGTACATTGCCTGCACTTGCTGATGAATAATTTCAAAATCAGCAGGGGGTATATAACTTGGGCAACCTCAGGTTGATTGCCTTCAAGTAGACCTTATTGTATTCCTGACTCAGCAACTGCATCATCAGCACACAATGGTGGATATCCCAATGTGGCTCTGACACTGTTGGTAACCCACTTGGCATGTTCTGAGCTAGTATGGATAAGTACCCTCTCCCCTTTTAGGACTTCTCTGGCAACATGATCCCTAAGATCATCCTTCTGAAACCTTATTTGTCCATCAAGAAAATTCACACCCTCTTTAAAGAATGATTTTAATTTGAGAAGCTTGTCAGATATTTCTTTCTGTGAGGTGGTTATTGTAGTTTAAACTGAATCCAAGGCATCTTTGAGCTTTTGATCAAAGTCTTCCATATCTTTAGTCCTTGCAGCAGTCAGCTTTGTTGCAGTATCTTTTAACTCATTGAGAATTTCATTGTGAGATTCAGTCAGATTGTCATTCATTCTCAGCTGATTTTCTAGAACATATCCTTGTTTCAATGCAATATCATCCACCTTACCAAGGATAGTTTGGTGTTGTTGAGCTAGAAAAACCACAACATTACCTCCCTTGTGGAAGCAATCTGTCATCTCCTTTTTATTCAGATTTACCTCAAATCTGATTGACTTGATGTCTTGGGCAAGATCAAACTGAAGTGACTTATTACTTTCATCTACATATTTTTCCAAGGCTCTTCTTTGCTCATCCATCTTTTCCTGCAAATTTACCATGAACTTATTGTAATCAAACTCAGTAGGAGATTGATGACTTGCATTCTGGATAGCTTACTTATAGCTTTGACTTCTTCTCTTGAAGACCATGAGCTTCCTTTTCTTAGCCTCCCTGGCTTCTTCTGCCTCAGATTCTGAAGAACTGTCAATCTGAACTCTTTCTTGAGGAGATGGAGGAATTTCTTTCTCAGTGTCTTGTTGTTCTTCCTCAACATTCACTTGCTCCCCCTCAACATCACCTTTCTCCTCCTCAACCCTTAGGGTGTCATCCTTATCAGCTGCCTGTCCAATGTCATGAAACAACTCTTTTAGAGTGTATTCCTTTTGTGCTGGTGCAGGTGATGATATATCAATATCAGTAGTGTTCAAATCTTCTGATAAGTTTAGTGTCTCTTCCACTTGTACTTGGTTAAAATGGGGCTCCCCCTGCAACTGGTCAGGATTAGAAATGTTCTAGACAGGAGTGTGAGCTGGCTCCCCCTGCACCTGTGCAGGTATTGGTTCTTCCTGGACTTGAGTAGACCCAGTCTGGTCCTCAGCCTGTTCTCTAACTTGTTCTCCTTGAATTTGTTCAGTGCCAAGAACATGTCTTGGTGATGTCTCAGTAGTGTCCTGCCTGTCCACATCAGGCATCTCTTTGGACAGAACCCTATCCCACCTGGAGAATAATCTCATGTCCATTTTCCTCATGTGATTGATTTTGGACCCAGGAATTTGTTGCATGACCTCTGGAATGAGTCCATCCAAGTATAGACTCAAAATTCTAACCAAATTTGGCTTCTTGATTCCTTCTCTGATTTTATCAAACAGAACTGCAGACCAGTCTGTGTTAATCTTGTAGATTATTCTTGTCATGAGAGAGAACATCATGGCAGATATCCTATCATGGCCTCCTGGTTTACATAAAATCACCTTTCCTACTACTTCAGATAGGAACTTCCCTTGTGGATTCATTCCCTTTCGGTTAATGGCTGCTCCGATTCTTATGGTTGGATCCAATCCACACCACTGGAGGGCCTCCCTTATCTTTGAGGCTGGGACCTCTTCTTCATCTTGAATGTAGGGTATGTGAAGAATCTTCCTTAAACTCTTTAGAGTAAGTTTCACCTTAGTTCCATGAACTGTGGATTTGATTTTGAGGCCAGAAGTGTTCATTGTTGCAGAAGTATAAAATTCCAATACCTCTTTCTTCCAGATCTTTGAAGGTTCAGAAACAAGGTATTCCAATCCTTTGTCAGCAAGAAGAGAAATCACCTGTTTGATTTCTGGCGCGGCATTGTTGAATGCAGCCCTAACCAACTCATATCCCTCATTGATATTGTCTTCAACCTTTGGCGCCATTGGAAAGAGGAGAAAGCTTGAGAGAAGAGAAGAGAGATTGTCAACACAGGGTTTTAGTATCGAAAACCTTGTGAGCGTGTCGACAGAATGCGCTCTCGACCTATTTATACCTTCTAATGAAAGAAGGTCAAAAGTCGGGCAAAAACAGTCTAAATGTGTCGACACAGTCAGAATGTGTCGACATAAAATTCTATTGTCTCGACATTAATGATGACTACTTTGTGTCGACACCTATTGATGATATGTCGACACGGGGATACTAAGTAGTGCATCAGAAATTATGTGTCGACTCTTAGTATAAGAGTCGACACAAAATCTGTAAGTGTCGACATCATTATACTAGATGTGTCGACACTACATTTTTGGATGAGTCGACTCTTGACCCCTAGGTGTTGACACGTTTTCTCATGGGTCGACACAATTTCCCTGATTAGTCGACATGACTCCTCTGTGTTGACAATTTATCACTGAATGTGTCGACACCATTTTTCTTAGCCAATTTTATGGTAAATTAACCTATGGCAAGCATTCCTAATTCAATTTTAAATTTATTGAATTTAGTTTCATCCAGTGGCTTAGTAAATACATCTGCAATTTTATAATCTGTTTTAACAAATTCCAATGAGATGTCTTCTTTTTCTACATGTTCTCTAAGAAAATGGTATTTTATTTCTATATGCTTAGTTCTACTATGTGAAACAGGATTTTTTGCAATAGAAATAACACTCTTAGAATCAAACGATAAAGGTGTTCTACTTACTTGAATACCATAGTCCTTTAGCTGATGCTGAATCCACAATAGCTGTGCACAACAGCTTCCTGCATCCACATATTCAGACTTAGCAGTGGATATTGCCACACTAGTCTGCTTCTTACTGCTCCAGGATATCAACCTTCCTCCCAAGAATTGACATGTACCTGTAGTACTCTTTCTATCTTCTCTATAGCCTGCAAAATCTGCATCTGAATAACCTGTTAGTAGAAAATCTCCATTCCTAGGGTACCAAAGGCCTAGATTAGGTGTGCCCTTAAGATATCTCAAGATCCTTTTGACTGTAGTATAATGTGATTCTTTAGGGCAAGCTTGGTACCTAGCACAGACACATGTAGCATACATAATGTCTGGTCTACTAGCAGTGAGAGATAATAGACAACCAATTATTCCTCTATACAAAGACTCATCTACAGGCTTACCTGCATCATCTTTGCATATTGAAATATTTGTTCCCGTAGGAGTTCTCATGGTGGAGGATGATTCCATACCATACTTCTTAATTAATTCCTTGGTGAACTTAGACTGGGATATGGACAAGCCATCTTCAGTCTGTCTTACTTGGAGTCCCAAGAAGAACTTAAGTTCCCCCATACTGCTCATTTCAAACTTCCCTTGCATAAGTTTGGCAAACTTTTTGCAAAGGTTGTTCTCTGTAGACCCAAAAATTATGTCATCTACATAGATCTGGACTAAGATTATCTTACCTTTTGATTTCCTTAGGAATAGAGTTTTGTCTATTTTACCTCTTGAGAATTTGTTCTCAATAAGGAAAGTAGACAGGGTTTCATACCAAGCCCTTGGGGCTCTCTTTAACCCATACAATGCTTTCCTAAGTCTATAGACATAACCAGGTTTAAGAGAATCTACAAAACCTGATGGCTGCTCTACATAGACCTCTTCTTTTAGATCACCATTCAGGAATGCTGATTTCACATCCATTTGGTATACTTTGAATCCTTGATATGCTGCATAGGCAAGGAACATTCTGATTGCCTCCAGTCTTGCTACTGGGGCAAATGTTTGATCAAAGTCAATCCCTTCTTCCTGCCTGTATCCTTTAGTAACCAATCTTGCTTTGTTCTTCACAATTACTCCACTCTCATCCAACTTGCTCCTAAAGATCCACTTTGTGCCAATGATGTTGTGGTCTCTTAGTTTAGGAACTAACTCCCAGACTTTGCACCTTCTGAATAGATTAAGCTCCTCTTGCATAGCATTAATCCAGTGTTGGTCTTTGATGGCTTCTTCAAATTTCTTAGGCTCCAGTTGAGATAGAAAACTTGAGTGCAGGACTGTGCTCAGATTTCTGCTTCTAGTCTGCACTCCTTGTCTTGGATCACCTATAATTTTATTTGTTGGATGGTCTTTTAGATGTCTTGTAGCTGGAGGTAGATTTCCTTCAGGTTGAACATCTCCAGCTCCTTCATTATACTGCACCTCTTGGTTGTCATCAGCTTCTATTGAGTCTTGTACTCCCCCTGGATAGTAGCCTTCATTTTCCAATACTTCATCTGCATTTGATGCTTCTACAATGGAAAGCTTTTCCATCCTTTTGCTTATACCTGTTGGATTATTTGATCTACAAGGTAACTCACTGTTGATTAAACTTGTTTCATCAAATACAACATGTACAGATTCTTCTACAACTTGAGTAGTCAAGTTGTAGACCCTATAAGCCTTACTATTGATGCTGTACCCAACAAATATCCCATCTTGGGATTTGGCAGCAAACTTAGTTAGATAAGACTTGCCATTGTTAAGTATATAACACTTGCAACCAAAGATCCTAAAGTAGGATAGATTTGGTTTTCTATCTTTCATAATTTCATAGGGAGTCTTTTTGTGGCTCTTGGTGATAGAAGCCCTATTGATCACATGACATGCAGTGTTTACTACCTCAGCCCAGAAATATTCTGGAAGAGAAGTGTCACTCAATAGAGTTCTACCAGCTTCAATCAATGTCCTATTCTTTCTTTCAGCAATACCATTTTGCTGTGGTGTTCTAGGTGAGGAGAATTCTTGGAAAATCCCATAGTCTTCACATAATTTTGTCATACTTTCAGATTGAAATTCAGTGCCATGGTCACTTCTGATTTTGACCACTGTACTGTTCAGTTCATTCTGAATTTGTTTCACAAAACTAAGTAAGACACTTGGGGTTTCTGATTTTTGTCTCAGAAAGAACACCCATGTATATCTAGAATAGTCATCTACAACCACAAAAGTGTAGACCTTCCTACCTAGACTATGAACTGGCATAGTACCAAAAAGATCCATATGTAAGAGGTATAAACTCCTCACTGAATCCTTGTTTTCAAGGCTATAAAAGGAGGATTTTGTCTGCTTGCCCTTTTGACAAGCTGAGCATATCCCTTCCTTTATACACTTAACTTGAGGACCATTCCTCACTAACTCTTTGCTAAAGAGTTGGCCAATTGTCTTGTAGTTAAGATGGGCCAGCTTCTTGTTCCATTTGACACAATGAGATGCATTATCATCAGCTACAAGACAGATAGGAGAAACCTTGTTCTCACATGCAAAATCAAGAATATAAACATTTCTCTTTCTATACCCAGTCAATATGACCTTTTGATCACTTGACCTTTTGATATGACATCCATCCTTAACAAATGAAATGTCATATCCAAGATCACTCAGCTGACTTATGCTTATCAGATTATGTTTCAACCCTTTTACATAAGCCACTTGAGTGATGGTAATTTGGTTTGAAGAAATGTTACCAAATCCTTTGATGATCCCTCTTTCAGATCCACCAAAGATAACTTTAGGCCCATCCTTGACAGATGCGTACTCCTTCAACAACTACGAACAACTACCACTGTCCAAGTTCTATATAGGGGCATGGCAACTTGGACTTTCCTGCAGTACAGAATTACTTTCCCTTAGAACCCAAGTAAGTCTTGGGTCCTTGGTTCAGGTTAGCACCATTCACATCAAAACTACCAGCAGCTCTTCTAACTGGTAGACTATTGTTCTTCCTTACACTTGTGTTATGCCAGCAGTCTAAGGCAAAATGGCCTCTCTTTCCACAGCACCAACATTCATATTTGTTGTATCTAGGTCTAGATATACCCTTGGCAGAAAAATTTATGTCCAGTGCTGGTGCTGCTGCAGCTTCACCCACTGATTTCTTATAACCATTGGGTTTATGAACATGGGCAGACCTATTGGCATTAACACAGTTGTTTTTCAGAACATCAGTCTTAATATGACCATGAATATTTTCAAGATCATATTTGTTAGAAGGAACTTGTACCTTTCTAAACATAACAGGGACTTTAAGGTTTAGTGGCTGGACAGGAGCTTTGCCTTTTCTCTTGAATTGGGTAGCCCTGGTGTTACCTTTGATGCCTAATCCTGCCTTACCCTTTTGAGCCACAAACTCATCTATTATAGGTAAGACAGATCTTGGCTTAGAGTAACTAGCCACTAACTCTTTCTCTATTGTCAGTCTGGCCTCCAGACTTTTAACTTGATCATTGTTATATTTCATTGTGCCCATCTGAATAATAGTTATATTTTTCAATTTGGCAATCTCATTTAACTTTTGATCCAATACTTTTTCAAACTCAGATGAAGCCACCTTAAGATCAGCAATTTCCTGAGCCTGAGTTTTGACTAGGTTCTTGCTTTTCTTAAGAGCCTGCAATAAGTCCCCATACTTATCTATTAACTGATGAACATCTCCTTCAGATTCAGATCCACCTACATCACTTGATGCAGATGTAGCTGATTTTGCACTAGTACTACAAACTGATTTCATAGAAGGACAATGTACCTTCCTTGGACCAGACTGATTCTGGCACATAACTTCTTCTGATCCAGCCATCAGTCCCATACATTGATGATCTTCTTGTTCATAGATGGAGTTTAGCAATTGCATAAACTCATCTTCTTCATTAGCTGCATACAGTCCAATGTATGCTTCAGCTTCAGATTCTGACTCTGAGGAGGATTGATCTGTAAGACTCTTCTCCTTCTTAGCAACAAAGGATTTCTCCTTCTTGCCCTTTTGTTGAGTCTTCTTTCTATCTTTTGACTCCTTCCTCTTATCTGGACACTCAGGCACCATATGTCCAGGCCTATTACAGCAATAGCAAACAATCTTTGATGTAGTAGCTTTGCTGGGCTTGGTTCTGCTCCTCTTCTGATAGTAATCATCAACTGGCTGTGATGTGGAAGACCTTGACTTCCACTGCTTCTTCTTCAAGAACCTCTGAAACTGCCTTGTAAAGGCAGCAAAATCTGCATCTGAATCACTGCTTTCTGAGTTCTTATTGTCTGAATTTTCTGAGTTAACTTCAGCAACTTCCTTAGGAGGTGATGGAGATATCCTCCTATTCTTTCTAGTGGCTTCAGCCTTGAAGGCCACAGACCTTTCTCTATGTTCTCCTTTTGAATTCTTTTCTTCCTCCTTCCTAGCCATTAGTTGCATTTCATATGATAACAACTTTCCAAACAAGGTTGGAGGAGAAATGTCTGCCAGTTTGGCCACTTCTCTTATGGCACAAATCTTGGTGTCCCAATCCTTTGTCAAGGATCTTAGGAATTTGTCATTCAGTTCATAGGTACTGAAGACCCTTCCATAGGACATTAGTTCATTCACTATCCTGTAAAATTTCTTGTAGCATTTAGTTATGCTATCAGACTTCCCTTGTCTGAAACTCTCATATTCTTGGTTGAGCATAGACTTTCTATCTTGTCTAACTTCTTCAGAACCCTCCATGTAGACAATCAAAGTGTCCCACATTTCCTTGGAGGTTTTGCAGTGAACCAGATTTTGAAATGTGACATCATCTATAGCACTTACAACAATGTTATGTGCTCTTTTGTCTAGTGTTGCCAGGATGATCTCATCCTTGGTCATTTCAGAATAACTCTTTAGAGTTTGAATATTTGCATCAAGAACTGATACCTTCATTGGAATGAAGGGGCCTTCCTGTACTGTGATATATATCCTTGGATCAGAAGCCTCCATAAACAACCTTACCCTTTCTTTCCAGATTCCAAAAATCTCTTTCCTGCAGATGGGAAATTTCATTGACCCTAGTTCCTTGTGATTCTCTCCAGAACCCATTTTCTTGATTCTTGATTCTGCCTTAGGGATCTAACTCAGACTGTTAAGTCCTTCTTTGAGCAACCTCCCTCTGATACCACTTGATAGTTATACTTTCAAGACCACCTAAACACCTAGAGGGGGGGGGGGGTGAATAGGTTCTAATGCTTGTTTTCACTTAAGGCAGAATATAATTACTGACTATAAGAGAATTCAGCAAACACTGCAGCAAACACAACACAGCAATCACAAATATGCACACATCACAGATTGCACACAGATTTATAGTGGTTCCCCAAGATCTGGGTACATCCACTTTCCCCCTTTACCTATCTAGCAGTGTGCTAGATTCGGCCTAACTTCCTTCTTTATCTCAGATCCTCAGATCCTACAGCTCAGAACCTTGAAAGATTCCTACAACTCAGAACCCTATAAAGTTCCTACAGCTCGGCTAACCAGCCCTACCTCAGCCTTGCCACAAGGCCTACAACTCAGAGAAATACCTTCTCCTACACTCAGGCATAAACAGCCCTACCCCTCAGAGAACAAATCTCCTACACTCAGCCTTTATAACATAGGCTTACAACTCAGATCTATACAAATAGATCCTATAGAAATTGAAATTGAAGTTATATAATATCTTGCCCATGTTGAGAGAGAAGGGACAAGACTGTTGTTGTGCGCTAGGGTTCGAAGAAAATAAACGCAACCGAACTAGCAACCCGATGAGGCAAGTATACCTATCGAATTGTAGCTAGGGGACACAAGTATCGTATTGAAATCCGGGAACTGTTGGCTATGCTTACTCACACAAACGCTATTATCTTATCGATGGAAAAACTAGGGTTTTAGAAAATCTAAGTGCAAGGGAGGAAGTAAAACGATACTAGAATGAGAACCACCGCAATTAAGTAAAGCTATTAAGTAAAGAGCTATGCTAGAAAGGAAACTACTGTAGTTAATTAAAGAGCACAAGATAGGTGATTACTACGAAAGGTAGAAAATATGAAATGGAAATGCACTCGATCAAGATTCACCTTGGCTAAAGACGATTAAGAAAATGCGATAAAAATCTAAACTTAATAGGATAAAGGTCCTTGACCGTGGAGGTTCCTAAAGCTTGAACACGCTTCTCTCGAAGTCGTGCCCAACTGAGTTTAGGAAGGTCCGACCGACTCTCGTCTAAATCGGAGGCCTAAAACTCGCTTTACGCGGTGAACCCCACTATTGGATTTTACTCCAATCCGGGAGATTTGGACGTCTGCCTCTCTCGAGGGGTGCGTACAACTCCCTTTACTCTTGAATGCTCACTTCATTCTTTCGGCCTCTCGGCTTGCCCATAATGAAAGCAAAGGTGGAGAGTATATATCGATAATATACCTCCAACCCGTGATTAATCAAGAGTAATTCAAGGCCCTAACCTAAAAAGAAAATATTAATTAAAATATCATAACTTAATCACTCTAACCTCGGACCATCAAGATCGAGTACAAGGAGGATTAGTTAATCATAGCGAAGTGGAGGAGGGGGGGATGAGTAGTGAAGCATAAAAAAAAGACAAGCTAAACAAGAACGCTTCTATTAATGAAAAAGGGCAAGTTACACTATTGAAATTGAAATTACAAGTACATGAAAATTAAATCCTATTCTAGCCCTACAATTAGCACTAAGCAACACTAAAGATTACAAGGAAAGCTAAGGCAACTAAATATTAAACCATGATTAAGTAAAAATTACAAAGGAAGAGAAAGAGAGAGAGAGAGAAAGCATGAAAAAAACTCAAGAACCAAACGGGCAGCACCTCCCCCTCTAAACCAAAGCTTGCTGAAATGGAGAGGGGGGTCTCAATTTATAGAAAAAAATCTCGGGTTGGTCACGCCCTCAGACACGCCCTAGGGGGGCGTGTCAAGGGGCGTGACAGTACTATGTTGACCTCGGGCTCTAGATTCTGGCGGGAGGGATGATTGCTTGGGTACGTCGGTGCTCACGCCCTAGGTCATGACCGTGTGTGTGTGGGGGGGGGGGGGCGTGACAGGCACGTCATGTCCAAATCATTGGTTGGAAATCCGTCAGTCACCGAAAAGTTGATGTCACGCCCAAGGTCACGCCCGTGACGGGGGGCGTGACAGTACTGTTTTCGTGCTGTGGAGAAACGGCATTTAATGCGGCGGCAGGCATTGCGGCAGAGGGCGACACGCTAATGGTCACGCCTTGTGACACGCCCAGGGAGGGCGTGTCAGGGGGGCGTGACAGCGGTTTTGTTCATTTTCCTGTCCCTTCCAACAAAAGTCCTCGGGATCGGGTGACACGCCCTAGGTCACGCCCAGGGAAGGCGTGACAGGGGGGCGTGTCAGGTCATTTTTGACGAATTTCCTGAAAACCTGTAAAAAGACAAGAAAATGTTAGTGGCAATAATATTTACATAAAAAGGATAAAAATAAACTAATAATAGACATGATTGGTACACTATAAAATAGAAAATACGATAATAGTTTAGGCTACAAAACGTATTATCAAATTCCCCCAAGCTTAAGCTTTGCTTGTCCCCAAGCAAAAATATAAAACTAGATATTTATAAAAAGAACTAATCCAAAAGTTCTAATTATGCCTACACAAGTACTATGCGAAATTCTAAGTAGGGAAAAGGTGAAATGTAAGTCTAAAACAATTATTAAGGTATGGTGAAACATTTATAAACTTTACTCAATAAAAACAAATCATCCAAAATTTTAACGAGATTTTTTAAATAGACTTAAGCAAAGTAACGAAAATGAAAAACACGCATTGAGTTGTTACTAGATCCAAGCAACGCATTATAATTATATCAATTTAATTAACAAAAATCTAGGTTTAAATCCAAAACTAAAACTGATTTACTTTTTTTTTCTTTTCTTAGTTGTTAAATAAAAAAAATCAAAAAGCGTGAATCAAAAGGACTTAAATAGGACAGAAACGTTTGGTTTAGGAATATGATTAGGAGTGGAATTCAAAGATAAACGTGAAGGTTCAAAATCACACTAAACTAAAGCAAAGAGTTTCAAAAACTTTCATAAAAATATATACACATTTTTTTCTTTTTCTTTTTTTTTTCATTTTTTTCATTTTTCAAAACAAAGGCCATAAATATTTTTATTTTCCTTTTGAATTGGCCAAACAAAAATAAACATCACTTTTAAGCATACTTTTTTTCAAAAACCTTTCTCCCACAAAAAAAATCACAAAATACCCTATCAAAATCGTCAAAATAATTTATGAAACTCAAAAAGGCTAGTGTGATTCGATAGGTTGGAAATTTTGGCTTTGGTGAAACTGAAATGAAGGGAGGAGCTATCAAATGAAATCGGAAAAAGGCTCAAAAATGGCTAACTAGTGGTAAAAGTTTTTAGGTTGGCAGGAAAGCTCAAACGAAAACAAAAATGGCCTAAATCATTTTCACGCTTTTGAATTTATTTAAAACAAAGGTTTGAAAATTTTCAAAAAGCGAGTCCTAGATAATAAAAGAAGATTGATGAAATTAACTTGAAAATAGAAATAATAGGTGACTTGGATCGTTCACATCTACTACATTATTCAAAAGTTGACTTTACAAAAATTATTCAAAAACAAAAAAGAAAATAGTGGATGAAGAATTTTTAAGAAAGTAAAGGAAATAAAAAACAAAAAACCATAATAGAAATGCCAGTTTTAGAAAAATATTTCACCTTAACATGCTACCGTGAATTAGAAACACAGCATGGCCAACATTTTACTTGTGAAACATAATTAAAAAGGACGATTAGAAATATTATAATTAACTAAGTTGTTTAAAGAAAATTTTGAGTAAAACAAAAACAAAAACTAGGGGTACTATTGAAATACCAAAATGTCTAAACTATTCAAAAACACATATATTTTTTTAATTTTGTGAAATATTCTCTTTTTTTTTTGAATTTTGGAAAAATTTTCTCTTTTTTTTTGGAATTTTAAGATATTCATTTTTTTTATTTTGGAAATATTTAAAATATATATAAAAAGAAAAATATTTACACTAAGCAAAAATGAAGGAGGAAGTCCTCCCCCAAGCTTAAAATAGACATTGTCCTCAATGGCTAAAGAAGGGGATTGGAGAAGGAGAGAAAAGTAAAGTACAGAATTGAAAGATAGAATTGAAAGACAGGTACTTCCCCGGATTTATTCGCTGCGAAAGCTGAGTGATGCCGCTCCTCCGAATGTCTTCTTTGGACTTCGTGATGGATTCAGCAATGTTGGAGCAGGTGATCGCAGAAGCTTCAGCTTGTCAGAGCCGTCCGAGGCAAAAATTGTAAAATAAAGAAAACAGAAAAGATAACTTGGGTTGCCTCCCAAGAGCGCCCTTTGGCTAAAGCGTCGTTGAGCTCGACGCATCAAAAAAATAATATTGTCCAAAAATATTGTTGTCCAGAAATAAAATTGTTTTTAACAAAAATTAAGAGTTCAAAGTTAGAGTTCGTGAAGCAGAAACTTAATAATGTTTGGACTGACATCATCATCACCAGAAAAGTAGAGTTTAAGATGCTGACCATTCACTTTGAAATTACCCTTATCAGGGTGAGAAATTAAAACAGTTCCATAAGGAAATACTTCTAAAACAGAAAACGGGCCAGACCAGCGAGATTTTAATTTTCCCGGAAATAAACGTAAACGAGAATTATATAAAAGGACTTGGTCGCCCGGCTTAAAGTTTTTAGGGTGCCTTAAGTGTTTATCGTGTAAACGCTTCGTCCGCTCTTTATAAAGTTTATTATTTTTATAAGCATAAGAGCGCCACTCATCGAGTTCATTTAGTTGAAATTTTCGAAGGTCACCGAATGAGTGGGGATCGAAGTTTAAAAATTTTAAGGCCCAAAAGGCGCGGTGTTCTAACTCTACGGGCAGATGGCATGATTTTCCATAGACCAGCTGATACGGCGTACATCCGAGGGCGGTTTTATACGCTGTTCGGTAGGCCCATAGAGCATCGTCAAGTTTGGTTGACCAGTCTTTCCTAGAAGTTGAAACAGTCTTTTCTAATATTCTTTTTATTTCTCTATTAACTACTTCGACTTGTCCGTTAGTTTGGGGGTGGTAGGCAGTGGAAAGCTTATGCGTAACGCCGTATTTGGTAAGAATTTTTTAAAATTGTGCGTTACAAAAATGGGAACCCCTATCACTAACGATCGCGCGTGGCGTACCGAATCTAGAAAATTCTCTTTTTAGAAACGTGACTACAACTCGGGAGTCGTTCGTAGGAAGAGCTTGGGCCTCAACCCATCGTGAAACATAATCAACAGCAACTAAAATATATTTGTTTCCGAAGCTAGAAGGAAGGTGGCCAACAAAATCAATTCCCCAGAGGTCGAAAATTTCGCACTCTAAGAAATAATTTTGCGGCATTTCATTTTTATTAGAAATGTTGCCCGACCGTTGGCAACTATCACACCTGCTCACAAAGGCTTGCACGTCTTTAAACAGGCTAGGCCAGTAAAAACCCGCGCAAAGCACCTTGTGAGCGGTGCGAGCAGCTTGATAGTGCCCACCTGTCGGACCTTCATGCAAATGTTTTAGAATATCAATTCCTTCATCATAAGAAACACATCTCCTTATCACTTGATCCGCACAGATTCTGAAAAGATGCGGGTCTTCCCAAAAGTAGTTCTTCAGCTCAGAAAAGAATTTCTTCTTTTGCTGAGAGGAGAACTCTTTTGGGAGCACCCGGGCCACTAGATAGTTGGCGATGTGCGCGAACCAAGGAGAAGTAGATGTGTTAACTAAAATCATCTTCTCATCAGGAAAATAATCATTAAAAGATTTTTCATATAATTTTTCTATAAAGGGGTTATCTAATCTGGATAAATGGTCGGCGGCCAAGTTCTCGGCTCCTCGCTTATCACGGATCTCTAAGTCAGACTCCTGGAGGAGTAAGACCTAGCGAATCAAGCGAGGCTTGGCATCCATTTTGGCAAGAAGGTACTTGAGGGCCGAGTGGTCCGTAAAAACAATGATTTTTGAAAGTGTAATGTAAGGGCAGAATTTATCAAAAGCGAATACTACAGCTAAGAGCTCCTTCTCGATTGTGGTGTAATTTTCTTGTGCAGATGTGAGGGTTTTACTAGCGTAATAGATGGGGTGGAAGTTTTTAGATATGCGTTGACCTAATACGGCTCCCACCGCAAAACTACTCGCATCACACATAATCTCGAAAGGAAGGTCCCACACCGGAGCTATCATAATCGGTGCGTTAATTAACTTTTCTTTAATTGATTCAAAGGCAGAAATACAAGAGTCATCAAAAATGAATGGAGCGTCTTTTTCTAAGAGATGGGTGAGGGGCTTAGTGATCTTGGAGAAGTCCTTTATAAAACGACGATAAAAACCAGCGTGGCCTAGGAAACTTCTTATAGCTTTTATGTTTGTAGGCGGCGACAACTTCTCAATAACTTCTATCTTGGCAATGTCTACCTCAATACCTTTAGCAGAAATTTTATGACCCAAAACTAACCCTTCCCTTAAAATAAAATGGCATTTTTCCCAATTTAGGGCAAGGTTAGTTTCTTCGCATCGTTCTAAAACTTTTTCGAGGTTTTCTAAACATCTATCGAAGGAATCGCCGAAAACGGAGAAATCGTCCATGAATACCTCCATAATGCTTTCTACGTACTTGTCAAATATTGCGAGCATACATCGCTGGAATGTAGCTGGCACATTGCACAATCCAAACGGCATTCTTCGGTAAGCGAAGGTGCCGAAGGGACAAGTAAACGTAGTTTTCTATTGGTCCTCGGGAGAGATGGGTATTTGAAAGTACCCCGAGAGGCCATCGAGAAAACAATAAAAGCTATGGCCGGAGAGACGTTCTAAAATCTGGTCGATAAATGGTAAAGGAAAGTGGTCCTTGCGGGTGGCATCATTCAACTTACGATAATCTATACACATACGCCAACCCGTCACCGTCCGTGTCGGGATTAATTCATTATTCTCATTACTAACTACGGTTATCCCTCCCTTCTTTGGAACTACCTGAACGGGGCTAACCCACTTACTGTCCGATATAGGGTAGATAATTCCTGCGTCTAATAGTTTCATAACCTCGCCCTTAACTACTTCTTTCATATTCGGGTTTATACGGCGCTGAGGTTGGATAGAGTTACGCGAATTATCTTCCATTAAAATTTTATGGGTACAGAAAGATGGGCTTATGCCCTTGATATCAGAAATTTGCCAAGCAATAGCCCGACGATGCTTACGTAGAACTAGAAGAAGTTTATCGTTTTGCGTATCCGTGAGGTAGGCCGAAACGATAACTGGTAACTTGGAATCTTTTTCTAAGAAAGCATACTTAAGGTGTTCGGGAAGTTCATTAAGTCCTAGGGTAGGGGGTTCTTCATAAGAGGATTTTGAGATTCTTTTTTTTTCAAAAATAATATCTTCATAAACTTTTTTATAAGGAACGTAATAAGGGGCGGGGCTAGCAGCCAAGACGGCTTCTTGTAGCTATTCAGTGGGAAGAAAAGAGGAAGAACAAAAATCAGAAAATTCTTTTTCAAACTCAGAAAGACAATAAGAAGATTCATCACTTCCTTGCAGTGATTCAGTTGTAAAAGAAGAGGAGCAAAAAGTAGAAAATTCTTTTTCAAAGTCGGAGAGGCAGTAGGAAGAATCATCACTCACGGCGTCTACGAAAAAACATGAGTCATCGTTTGCTAAGGTGTTCTTCATCGAAGGGGTGATAGAAAATGGGACTTCGTCGTCGCCTACTCGAAGAAAGAGCTTACCATTGCTTACGTCAATGATGGCTCGGGAGGTGGCAAGGAAGGGTCGGCCAAGGATCAGGGGAACCTCGACGTCTTCTTCGATGTCCAAAATGACAAAGTCCACCGGGAAGATGAACTTGTCGACTTTCACTAGAACGTCCTCCACTATTCCTAACGGGGACTTGACGGATCTATCGGCTAGCTGGATACTCATACGCGTGGGGTTAAGGCTACCAATCCCTAACTTTTTAAACAACAAAAAGGGCATCAGGTTTATACTCGCGCCTAAGTCGGCTAACGCGTGTTTAACAAAAAGATCACCGAAGACACACGGGATAGAGAAACTACCCGGGTCACTAATTTTCTTCGGCAAACCGTTTGTTAAAACGGCGGAGCACTCGGCGTTTAGTGTGACGTGCGAAAGATTCTCTAACTTCTTCTTGTTTGTGAGGAGGTCTGTAAGATACTTGGCGTATTTCGGCATCTGCGAAATATCTTCGTGGAAGGGAAGATTAATGTGGATTTGTTTGAAGATCTCTAAGAAGCGGGAGTACTGATCATCTTGACGTTGTCTATTAAGTTCAGAGGGGTATGGAGGAGTTGAATTATTTTTGAAGATGGGTGGTGGAGTGGGATTATTTTCTAAAATAGGGGTGATAACTTCTTCAACAGAGGGTGGAAGCGGAGCGGAGCTTTGATTTTTAAAAGCAGGAGCGGAGCTTTGATTTTTAAAAGTGGGAGCGGAGCTTGCCTCGAGCTCTTCACTTACCATACCGGAGACTTGCTTCCCACTCCGAAGAGTTATAGCTTTCGCTTGCTCTCTCGGGTTGGGTTCGGTATTGGAAGGAAGAGACCCTGCGGGTCGCTCAAAAATTATTTTCACGAGCTGTCCTACCTGATTTTCTAGACATTTTACGCTTCCGGTTAAAGTTCTTATAGTAGCGTCATTTGTGGTGATATATTTAGAAAGTAATTCCTCCAAGCTTGGAGGTTTTGGGTAATTTTGAAGAGGTGGTGGTGGTGGTGGTGTGAAAAAATCATTTTGCGGGGGTGGGCGCATCGCATTCGATGGATTACTCCATGAAAAGTTCGGTTGATTTCTTAAAGCAGGGTTATAACTATTCAGAAAATTAAAACCAGGCGGATGAAAATTCGCAGCAGAAAAATTATTAAAAGCAGTTCTAAGCATATTATTAACATAATCTAAATGTTCTGGAGTAGGGGTTCTAGATTCCCATACCTGAGGGGCGGAGGCAGCAGTCATCTCCGTGATTTTTTTGCTTAGGATTTCTACTTGCAGAGCGAGCTGGGAGACGTTGTCCACTTCATAGATACCTGCAGGCTTGTTCGGGCGAGACCTAGGCACATTCCACTGATAAGTGTTCATGGCCATGTCCTCAAAAAGCTTAAGAGCGGCTTCTGGGGTCTTATGATTTAAAGTACCGCCAGAAGCTGCGTCTATCATTTGCTTCGTGCTTTGATTTAGCCCGTTATAAAACGTCTGCACTTGTAACCATACAGGCAACGAGTGATGTGGGTATCGTCTTAATAATTCTTTAAATCTCTCCCAGGTTTCATATAGAGTTTCAGAGTCTATTTGTTCAAAGGCAGAGATGTCGTTCCTAAGTTTTGCAGTTTTAGCTGGCGGAAAATACTTCGCCAAAAATTTTTCCGTTAATTAATTCCAAGTGGTTATGCTATTTTTAGGAAGTGTGTTCAGCCACTGCTTAGCTTTAGTTCTTAAAGAGAAGGGGAAGAGTCTCAGCCTGATCGCATCATTTATGACACCATTTTTCTTGAAGGTGTCTCAAATTTCAAGAAAGCTAGCTATATGTGCGTTCGGATCTTCATCTTGAAGTCCGTCAAATTGCACATATTGCTGCACCATTTGAATTATGCTAGGCTTTAGTTCGAAGTTATTATTTGATATAGCAGGGCAGAGTATACTTGATTCTGTTCCCTCGAGGTTCAGTCGTGCATAATAGGACATAGTCCTTTGCACGACCTCATCTACGTTGAGTTCTTTCATTCTTAAAGTAGCAAATGACTCAGAGTCCTCAACCAGCACTTGGATAGTAGGACCTTGAAATCGCTATCTTCTCCGAAGAGTACGATCAATTTCGTGGTCCAAGTCCAAAATAACCGACGGACTCCCGCGGGTCATGCACTAAAAGAACAAAAAAGAAGAAGAGAAAGGGAAAAAGGATAAACTAGAAAAAAGATTAAATTTTTTTTCTTTTTGAAATAGATTTTTTTATATATTAACTCCCGAACTTCCCAAGGACTACCCCGTGAAGGGTTCGCAAGGTACTAGACAAGACAGTGGCGCTTAAAGCCCTTTGCCCTTTTCGAGAGAATTAGGTGGCGTAGAAAAATTGTGAAGTTGGTTACTATTAAGAGCGGTGAAATTTTTTTTTTTGATTTTTTTTTAAAACTTTAAAGAAAGAGGATGAGAAAGAGAAGAGATAAAATTAATAGGTTCGTGTTTTCAATATATCAACGGAAGTTGGTCCCCGGCAACGGCGCCAAAAACTTGTTGCGCGCTAGGGTTCGAAGAAAATAAACGCAACCGAACTAGCAACCCGATGAGGCAAGTATACCTATCGAATTGTAGCTAGGGGACACAAGTGTCGTATTGAAATCCGGGAACTGTTGGCTATGCTTACTCACACGAACGCTATTATCTTATCGACGGAAAAACTAGGGTTTTAGAAAATCTAAGTGCAAGGGAGGAAGTAAAACGATACTAGAAAGAGAACCACCGCAATTAAGTAAAGCTATTAAGTAAAGAGCTATGCTAGAAAGGAAACTACTGCAGTTAATTAAAGAGCACAAGATAGGTGATTACTACGAAAGATAGAAAATATGAAATGGAAATGCACTCGATCAAGATTCACCACGGCTAAAGACGATTAATAAAATGCGATAAAAATCTAAACTTAATAGGATAAAGGTCCTTGACCGTGGAGGTTCCTAAAGCTTGAACATGCTTCTCTCGAAGTCATGCCCAACTGAGTTTAGGAAGGTCCGACCGACTCTCATCTAAATCGGAGGCCTAAAACTCGCTTTACGCGATGAACCCCACTATTGGATTTTACTCCAATCCGGGAGATTTGGACGTCTGCCTCTCTCGAGAGGTGCGTACAACTCCCTTTACTCTTGAATGCTCACTTCATTCTTTCGGCCTCTCGGCTAGCCCAGAATGAAAGCAAAGGTGGAGAGTATATATCGATAATATACCTCCAACCCGTGATTAATCAAGAGTAATTCAAGGCCCTAACCTAAAAAGAAAAGATTAATTAAAATATCATAACTTAATCGCTCTAACCTCGGATCATCAAGATCGAGTACAAGGAGGATTAGTTAATCATAGCGAAGTGGAGGAGGGGGGATGAGTAGTGAAGCATAAAAAAGACAAGCTAAACAAGAACGCTTTTATTAATGAAAAAGGGCAAGTTACACTATTGAAATTGAAATTACAAGTGCATGAAAATTAAATCCTATTCTAGCCCTACAATTAGCACTAAGAAACACTAAAGATTACAAGCAAAGCTAAGACAACTAAATATTAAACCATGATTAAGCAAAAATTACAAAGGAAGAGAGAGAGAGAGAGAAAGCATGAAAAAAACTCAAGAACCAAAGGGGCAGCACCTCCCCCTCTAAACCAAAGCTTGTTGAAATGGAGAGGGGGGGGTCTCAATTTATAGAAAAAAATCTCGGGTTGGTCACGCCCTCCGACACGCCCTAGGGGGGGCGTGTCAAGGGGCGTGACAGTACTATGTTGACCTCGGGCTCTGGATTCTGGCGGGAGGGATGATTGCTTCGGTACGTCGGTGGTCACGCCCTAGGTCATTCCCGTGTAGGGGGGGGGGGGGGGCGTGACAGGCACGTCATGTCCAAATCATTGGTCGGAAATCCGTCAGTCACCGAAAAGTTGATGTCACGCCCAAGGTCATGCCCGTGACAGGGGGCGTGACAGTACTGTTTTCGTGCTGTGGAGAAACTACATTTAATGCGGCGGCAGGCTTTGCGGCAGAGGGCGACACGCCAATGGTCACACCTTGTGACATGCCCAGGGAGGGCGTGTCAGGGGGGCGTGACAGCGGTTTTGTTCGTTTTCCTGTCCCTTCCAACAAAAGTCCTCGGGATCGGGTGACACGCCCTAGGTCACGCCCAGGGAGGGCGTGACAGGGGGGCGTGTCAGGTCATTTTTGACGAATTTCCTGAAAACCTGCGAAAGGACAAGAAAATGTTAGTGACAATAATATTTACATAAAAAGGATAAAAATAAACTAATAATAGACATGATTTGTACACTACAAAATAGAAAATACGATAATAGTTTAGGCTACAAAACGTATTATCAACTATTCTTGATCAGCTTCTTGAAAAACCTAATGGATGAAATAAACTGGATCTTTGCTTTCTTCAAAGCTTCTTGAATCTGAACTTAAGAAACCTGTGATAGCTTCCTTCTTGTCTTCAAATGGCTGGATCTCTCTCTATCCACACCTTTGATGATACTTCAGAATTCTTGAAAGAATTCTACTTAGACTGATCCTGAGTGGTTGTACACGTTAGAATGTCTTCTTAGATCTTCTTACGAAGATCTTCTTCCGTGCCTTGCACTTTCTTGATCAGAGATCTTATCTCCCAATAGATGATTAATGTGTGTCGTATTTCTCAATATAATAATTAATTTTCCTTCTTCTAAATCTGTCTATTTATAGACTTCATCCTTGGTAACTGACTGATCTGGTTTCTAACAAACTTCTGACAAGTCTGACAGCTTCTGTCAACCTGTTGTAACTCACAGCTGTCAAGTCTTTAAACAAATCTTGTGTCTTCGTCAGCAAAGCGTCGAGACTGTCTGTTAGATAGTGTCGAGACCATCTGTCAATATATGTCGACATAAGTGACTTAGGTGTCGACAAAGCCTTTGATGATGTCGACATGTCTGCCTTTATGTCGACTCAGCTTCTAGAAACTGCATCTAGAGAATGTGTCGACACAGAGCATTTGTGTCGACACAAACACTTCATCATTCTCCAGCAACTAACTTGGTCTAGACTTTGCAGTGAGTCGACACAAGTCCTGTGTGTCGACAAAGTTGATGTAGACTCAGAATATAGTGTGTGTCGACAATGCCTCCCGGTGTCGACACAGCTGTTGTCGACTTTGCCTCTGTATGTCGACTCAGTCTTTTGGTGTCGACACATGTGTTGTCAAATAGCAATCCTGTGTGTCGACACAGCCTCCCAGTGTCGACACAGTTGATGTCGACTAAACTTCAGTGTGTCGACACTGCTTCCCGGTGTCGACACAATTGTTGTCGACTCTTTTTCTCTGTGTCGACACAGCCTTCTTAAAGTGTCAACACAATCTTTCTGAAGTGTCGACACAGCTTCTTCTGGTGTCGACACATGGACTTAGAATAATTTTCCTGTATTTTAGTACATTCTTCACCTGCACATATCAACTCAAAATAACATCAAATACACCTTGATGTATATCATTGAGCTAAGTTAGGCTTCTACAAATCAGGTACACATTTTTCAATGTACCCAACAGTCATACTCGACGATTCTCAAAGAATCTGCCTTGGCGTTGAGAGCGTTGAGTCATACTCGATGATTCTCGACGAATCTGCCTTGGCATTGAGAGCGATGAGTCATACTCGACGATTCTCGACGACTCTTGACGACTCTCGATGAATTTGCCTTAGTCTCTAAGAACCTTCTTTGGCAACGTTTGCCCGACCCCGTTCTGTGCGGTGATTGGTAACCCTTACCAACACAGTCGGTCTTCCAACTTCTCCACATGCTCTTATGTGCGACCCTGCAGGCTCATATCGCATTGGCAGTGAGATTACATGTTTGACCACTTCTAGATCACCATGGTAACTCCAACAGTCTCCCACTTGATCTTGAAAGAATCAAACCAAAAACCTCACAAATAATGAGCGGCATCTAGCAATGCATCATTGCTCCCCAAGCAATAAGAGTTCATAACTCATAAGCCTTTATGACCAATGTACCAGCGTTGTCTTTGTCCCTTTATCCCTTACATCCGGAAAGAACTAGAGGCATGGACCATGTCACCCTCATAATTGCTCAATCCAAGTTTCCTGATCTAGAACGGACTTCCAGAGAATGGTGAGTCCAATATCAAATATTGACTCAACTAAGTATGACCATGCATTTCTCAGTCCAGTTCCATCAAGGGGCCAATGGATGCAACTCCTGTCATATAGGAGGACAAATCCCATATCTGCTCACACACAAACACCCAAATGATTCGTAACGTGCCCAACAACCACCCTTATCATCAACCTTTCTCAAGGAAGACTTTAGATGGCATCAAATAACGCTCTTCCTTACTTGATGAATGCTGCGACGTCAGGTCAAAGGACCACAACACCATTGCCAATAGAGACCTACTCGTGACACGATTAGATAACAATCCACAAAGTAGTCTCAGGATGGGTCTGTCCAGTACAACTTGTTCATTAACAAGTACCCACGTGATGACTTGATATCACAATATCATGACCTGTGAGAACTGGTCATCAGTCAACGCACGTGCTAGTCTTAAGGTATCATCATCACCCTTAGCTTCTATGATGATACAACGACCAGGGACCTTTTAAGAATGAAGCTTCAAATAAATCATAGACTCTCACATTCAAGTCACGTACTTGATGTCCTATGGAAGCGAACACTCTAAGGGTATTTATTATGTTACAATTTAACTATCACATAGGAAAATCATATAAAAGAACTTGCCATTAATTGTAAAAAAGAAACATTTGGTACACAATTCATCATATGAATAAACAATAAACAACCAATAGAATATATGTTTACATTCAACCCACAAGACTCCCACTAGAGTTGATCACTTAGGTATCGCATACCCATTGATCTAGTATGACCATCATGCTTTCTCTGCGTGAGATGCTTTGTCAGTGGATCTGCAATATTCTCCTAGGTCGGCACTCTGCAAATGTTCACATCTCCTCGTTCAACAATCTCATGAATAAGATGGAACCGCCGAAGTATGTGCTTGGAGCGCTGATGGGATCTAGGTTCCTTAGATTGTGCAATTGCACTATTGTTATCACAGTAGAGAACTATGGGACCAACAATGCTAGGAACTACATCAAGCTCGCCGATGAATTTCCTAATCGATACAGCCTCCTTCGCTGCATTAGCTGCAACGATATACTCGGCTTCCGTTGTAGAATCAGCAACTGTCTCTTGCTTGGAACTCTTCCAGCTCACAGCTCCTCCATTAAGGCAAAACACAAACCCTGACTGAGACTTTGAATCGTCCCTATCAGTTTGGAAGCTAGCATCCGTGTAACCACTTACAATGAGCTCTTCCTCTCCACCATACACCAAGAACACATCCTTAGTCCTTCTCAAGTACTTCAGGATATTCTTAACTGCAATCCAGTGACACTCACCGGGGTCTGACTGATACCTGCTAGTCATGCTCAAAGCAAAGGATACATCGGGTCGAGTACACAACATTGCATACATGATTGATCCAATTGCCGAAAAATATGGAATCAACTTCATGCGGTCCTTATCTTCACAAGATTTTGGACACTGGTCCTTAGAGAGATTCACACCATGAGACATGGGAAAAAATCCTTTCTTGGACTCAAGCATGTTGAACCGCTTCAACACCTTATCAATATATGTTCTCTGGGTCAAACCCAGTAACTTCTTCGATCTATCTCTATAGATCTTAATACCGAGTATATAAGTCACTTCACCCAAGTCCTTCATACAAAAGCAGTTACCTAGATTGTTCTTAATAACTTTCAGGGTAGGAATGTCATTCCCAATCAAAAGTATATCATCTGCATACAATATCAGGAAGACAACAATGCTCCCACTGATTCGCTTATAAACACAAGGCTCATCTTCATTCTTGATGAAACCAAACTCTTTGATTTTCTCATCAAAACGAAGATTCCAACTTCGAGAGGCCTGTCTCAGTCCATAGATGGACTTATTCAGCTTGCATATTTTAGTGGCGTCATTTGGGGATACAAAACCCTCGGGTTGTGTAATGTACACTTCCTCAAGGAGGTTTCCATTAAGGAAAGCCGTTTTGACATCCATCTGCCAGATCTCGTAGTCATAATACGCATCAATAGCAAGCAATATCCTTATGGACTTTACCATGGCAACGGGGAAAAGGTATCATCATAGTCAATACCATGAATTTGCTTGAAACCCTTAGACACCAGTCGCCCATTGAATGTCTGTACATTCCCATCCATATCGGTCTTCTTCTTGAAGACCCATTTGCACCCTATGGGTCGTACCCCTTCAGGTGGTTCAACCAAGTTCCAAACTTTGTTTGCATACATGGAGGCCATTTCGGATTTCATAGCCTCAAGCCATTTGTCGGAGTCCGGTCCATTCATAGCCTCTTGGTAGGTTACTGGTTCATCATCATGATCCATAAGCAACACATTACCTATTTGAGACATGAGAAATCCATATCTCTCAGGTTCAAATCTTGGTCTACAAGATCTACGTAGGACCTGTGTTTCTTGAGTAGGTTCTCTAGCAACAACATCTTGTAGTCCTGTCTCAGAATCTAATTCCGGTTCATTCACTATTGGTGGTTCTTGAATTTCTTCAAGTTCTACCTTTTCAGTCTTTCTTGATAAAAACTCTTTCTCCAAGAAGACACCAGTCCTTGCGACAAACACTTTGCCCTCAGACAGTAGGTAAAAGTAATACCCTTTCATTTCCTTAGGATATCCCACCAGATAACATTTATCTGATTTGGGTTCTAGCTTGTCAGGCATTTGACGTCGCACGTATGCCTCACAGACCCAAATTTTAATGAACGACATACTAGGATGCTTCCCAGTCCATATCTCATATGGTGTCTTCAAAACCGTTTTCGTCGGAGTGCGATTAAGTGTCATTGCAGCAGTCTCTAAAGCAAAACACCAAAAGGAAACATGCAAGTCTGCATGACTCATCATCGAACGTACCATGTCTAACAAAGAACGATTTCTCCTCTCAGACACACCATTATGCTGTGGTGTTCTAGGTGGAGTGAGCTGTGATACAATACCACACTCTTTCAGATGATCACGGAACTCATGACTTAGGTATTCGACACCTCGATCAGATCGGAGTGCTTTAACCCTTTTTCCCAACTGGTTTTCTACTTCATTTTTTAACTCTTTGAACTTTTCAAAGGTCTCGGATTTGCACTTCATAAGATACACATATCCGTATCTACTGAAATCATCAGTAAATGTAACGAAGTAGAAATACCCACCTCTAGCCATGGAGCTCATGGGTCCGCATACATTACTATGTACAACACCCAAGAGATCCTAAGCCCTCTCAGTATAACAAGTGAAAGGGGCTTTAGTCATTTTGCCTAACAAACAAGATTCACATCGCTCAAATGATTCATAATCAAATGAGTCCAAAAGTCCATCTTTATGGAGCTTGGATATGCGCTTCTCGTTTATATGGCCCAAACGACAATACCAGAGATATGTAGGGTTTGAGTCATTTGTTCTTAGTCTTTTATTATTTTCTACATTATAGATCTGATGGTCCAAGTTCAAAACGTAAAGACCATTAAACAATTGGGCTACATCATAACAAAAATCATTCTTAAATATATAACAACAATTGTTCTTAATTATAAAAGAAAATCCAAGCATGTCCAAGCATGAAATGGATATAATGTTTCTAGTTATTGCTGGAAAAAAATAACAGTTATCTAGTTCTATTACAAGCCCACTGGGCAAAGAGAGACGGTAAACCCCTACGGCTACAGCAGCAACTCTTGCTCAATACCGACGCGCAGGTCCACCTCCTCTTTACTCAGCAATCTTCTCCTTCCCAATTCCTGCACATTTGTACAAATGTGTGAACCACATGCGGTATCCAATACCCAAGATGAAGGAGCAGAATGGTTTATCTCTATAACGTAAATACTTGAAGCGGAAGTCATACCTCCCTTCATTTTCTGCAGAACCTCAATGTAAGAAGGACAGTTCCTCCTCCAATGACCAGCCTTGCCACAGTGATGGCATTTCCCCTCCTTCACCGTGCTCTTCTTTTTCATCAGTGAAGAAGACTTGGGCTCGAGATGTGACTTGGGTCCCACCTTCGTCTTCTTAGAGCCCTTGCCCTTGCCCTTGCCCTTATGCACCATCAGTATGGGGATGGCAGGCCTGGCCTTCTTCATGTTGATCTCGGCAGTTCTCAACATGCCTAGGAGTTCGGGCAGTGTCTTCTCTATTTAATTCATGTTATAGTTCAAGACGAACTGCTCATAACTGTCCGACAACGATTGCAGGATCAGATCTGTGGCCAACTCTTGACCTAGAGGAAAACCCAGACTTTCAAGGTTCTCTATATACCCAATCATCTTGAGTACGTGAGTCCCTACTGAGTCTCGAACTCCCATCTTGCACTGAAACAACGCTTTGGTGACGTCGAACCTCTCTTGACGAGCCTGCCCTTGAAACATTTTCTTGAGATGCTCGCCAATCTCCTTGCACCCCATGTTCTCATGTTGCCTTTGAAGCTCAGAGTTCATGGTGGCAAGCATAAGGCATTCGACGTCTAAGGTGTCATCAGTATACTTCTTATAAATATCTTTATCAGCACGGGAAGAATTCCCGGTAGGCACCTCGGGGGCTTCTTCTTCCAAGACATAGAGCTTTCGCTCTTGCCTGAGAACAATTCTCAGGTTTCTGTACCAGTCCATGTAGTTAGTACCATTGAGCTTATCCTTCTCAAGGATGGCTCTGAGAGACAGTGTGGAGTGTGAACCACTTGCCATGGAATTCTACAAGAATTCATGAAGAATAATATCAGTACCAAAATTTCAAAATACAATTTATTTTAATTTGGACTTCAATTAAAACTCCCACTATTTTTTTCGAAACAATAGCCCTCACTATCAATTCAGAGATTTCATACGAACTACTCTCTTAGTGGACAAGATCCGTATTTCACCAACACAATGAGTCAGCTTTGGCTTTCCTCTCACGATGTGGTTATTTAGGTAGGCAACGCTTGCCAATTGCATCCTCATGCAATTCTTGTATGGTTGGTGAATAACTCCTTATTCACATCCATCATATGGTGCATGCCAACCCTATGCCTCTAGGCACTCAACCTTTGAGGTCACCTAGTTAAGCTATACCCGATGTCGACAGTGGGATATCACAATTATCCGCTCGCACCCTTACCAAGATAGATTAATGCACCTTGCTTTGGTAAGCCCACACTTCATCGATCGAGGCAGAAAGAGTGTCATCCATCGGAAGGCATTCGAACACTTAATATTAGAGGAAGGGATTTTGATTATAGGTTAACAATTAACCATGATCAACATTTGATCAATGTGCACATCAAAAGAAAAACACTTCACTAAAATCCCCATGCATCCCTTATGTGCACAACAGAACACTATAACCATTTGATAGAGAAAAGGGATAAATTTGAACATCTGGACACTTCCAAATCTTTAGGTTTACATGCATTGGACAAGGGACAAAGGCAACTCAACTTAAAGCAGTATACAAGCTCATCTCTCCTTATTGGATTCAAAATCCAAAACAAAATTGAGGGATGGTTACTGCTAAGGAGACAATAATTCCTAACGATTAGAAATTACCACAAGATTCCAGACGTTCCCGGCGGGGTACCAAGATTAAATCTAGACATTTAGAACACTTCTAAATCCCTAGGTTTACACGTACTGGAATAACCTAACTTCCAAAACAACAATCATGGCCGAAACCTCCCTCTGATACCACTGTTGGGTTTTCTAAGGAGGTTGGCACAACACTTGTGCACGCAGCGGAAGGAATAAAAAAAGAACAACCAAAAGAGAAATGGATCGGGCCATGAATGTTGAATCAAGAAGTTATCAAAATAACAAGACAAAATTACCTCTTCGGTGTTGAGTCACAACTCAACAAAGATGCTCCAAGATCTGAGTCCTGTCGGTGGGGAGTTCCACGTAGAATAATGTCTACGCCTCTGCAGAAATCCACACGAGCGGGAGAACACCTAGCTTCATCGCACGAAGGGTCGGGAAGGAGATCGACTGGACCTTGCGATTCCACGGACTGCTAGGTCCGCGCCAGGAAAGGCAATACCGACGACGATCATCGGAGAGGAGGAGGTCGGCGGAGCACACACGGCGGCGGAACACTTCTGTCCGGCGGGGTTTGGGATTCGGCAGATCGGTAGAACGGTGGAATAGTTCCGTCGGTTTCGTTTCGGTCAAAGGAGAAAAGCCCGATCAATCTGATTCATTATCTTCCCAAAACCCTAAGTGTCTATTTATACTCAAAGCATAAATAAACCTAGGCAAAATCGCTATCTGCAGACCACAACAAAATAGGGTTTCAGAATCGATCGGCGAGAATCACCTTGCAGAAACGACGTTGAGAACGTTGAGTCATACTTGACGATTCTTGACGAATATGCCTTGGTATTGAGAGCGTTGAGTCATACTCGACGATTCTCGACGAATCTTCCTTGGCGTTAAGAGCATTGAGTCATACTCGACGATTCTCGACGAATCTGCCTTGGCATTGAGAGCGATGAGTCATACTCGACGATTCTCGACGACTCTCGACGACTCTCGACGACTCTCGACGAATTTGCCTTAGTCTCTAAGAACCTTCTTTCGCAACGTTTGCCCGACCCCATTCTGTGCGGTGATTGGTAACCCTTACCAACACAGTCGGTCTTCCAACTTCTCCACATGCTCTTATGTGCGACCCTGCAGGCTCATATCGCGTTGGCAGTGAGATTACATGTTTGACCACTTCTAGATCACCATGGTAACTCCAACAAAGCTATCATGAACAAATCATCCCATTACCATCATGAACAAATCATGAACACCTCTAGATAATCCAGAGAAATAAGGGGAAGTTTTTTAAGCTTCCATCCCTCTGATACCAAATTTGCAACTCACGGAGAGAGGTACAACCACACAGGAGGGATATAAGATTAAAGACAGAACAAGAGAATATAAGAAGATATTAGAACACTTAAGATTTTGAACACTCAAAGAACAATTCAAATTTTTATTGCTCAGAGAAGATATTGGTTCAGACTGAGATGTCTTAAACCATTACACTGGACCCTTATTTATAGTTGTCATGCGAGGGAATAACTTTTAACACACGCTATCATAAGATTCCTTTCTTACAAACCAAGTTATTTCTTTTTGACTTCTACGATGCACCAGAATAACTTTATATCACATCATACACTTTATATCACATCATATACTTTATATCACATCTTATCTTAAGCGATAAGATTCCTTCTTGACTTCTTTGACATGCCATAATAAATTTATATCTCATCATACTTGAAGATATTATTTCATCCAGAAAAAGGAATTATTCTCAATTGAATGAAAATATTTCTTCCTTTTGGTCGGGCCTTAATTTCAGCAACAAATAACATTATTTTGAATTAAGTCAAATGGATCACGCAATTAGGACCGTGATTTTAGGAGACACCCGTTAGACCGCGTGTTAGGACAGTAGAAATCTTTATAAGTCAATTTGAATTGATGTCACTGACAAAATCTTTTAGCTCTATTGATGGATATGTAGTCAGCCTAAAATATCATAAGGACTTAATTTGAAACACTCAGCACTTAGTCATTTAAATTTACTGAAGACTTTCTACAACTGTCCAGTCAATATAGTCGACGGATTTCCCAATGATGTAGTCGTTATTTTTTTTTCAATGAAGAAGTTGATGCGCTCGATAAAGTACTTAAGCTTGAGTCTGATGTAGTCAAAATTTTCCTATCCATGCCTTCGATGAACTCGATATTTTCCTGAGTTATGCAGTCAATGTAGTCGACAAAACACTTGGCATTTTGCCTATACACCCAATATTTGACTTAGACCAATTTTTTGCCTTTAAATTCTCTTAACTCTTGTGACTTTGCCAATAATAGTGACATGTCTAATATATGATTAGGATAGAGGTCAACATGAGTCTTGCTCCTTGAGGGATTATAAGGGCAAAACCCTATTTGGGTGACCATAAGTCTAATAATATATTAGCCATACATTTTAGTTAATCCTGTCATAACAAAACTAAACATTCCATCAAGTACAAGATGTTTATTATCATCTTGAGACCTTCTTCAAATCAGGAATCTTGCGAACAATATTCCTAACATACAGTTTATCGTGTAGTGCTCTCCTGAGGCACTCACTCATTCTCTAGTACGCTCATGGTTGTCTGTGGAAAAGGGGGCTCTGCACATCTATTTAACATCGAAGCAGTTTTTTTTCCTCGAAACATGAAACACCACGGGCAGTAATTGTCCGCGAAGAGTGCCCGCAGTGCCCATCATGGGAAGTTCTTCCCCCTGCAAAAAAGAAAAATATCTTATACATGTCCACTTATAAGTAAGGCATACATAAGTAGCCAGCGTAAAACATGAAATAAAGTGTCTGCAAATAGAATGTATGGTGAACATATATAGTGTCTGATTAGAGATGTCCGCCCAAGAGTTGTCCATACCACAAGTTAATTATTGCAATACTAGATAAAATCCTCCCTAGCACTCTAAACTTCCTCACCAAGATTCCGCTCCACACACACGAATGTCAAGCTATCAAATATTTCTGCGAGAACGCTCGTCACGCGCATGCGGTGCTTGTTTAACTCAACAACTATCGTGTGTATGGCGTGATGTTCTCTCTTACTTTCTACGCATATTTTTAAGTAGCGTCCTCTTGAGGGGTTGAACTTTGGCTCCGTTTGGGAGGACTTATTTTCATTAGTCAAGCATTACGCAAAATTTGTTGATGGATCGGGTCCGTATCCTCCCAGACAGTTCGCTTCTTTGAAGTATATAGTGCGGTATCCTCCAACACCTCGGTGCTTTTCGTAAGGGTCATGGTGTTCAAAGAAATCTACGACATCCGAAGCATAAACTTTTTCGAGCTTTCTTTTGGCTTCAGAGAATCAGGCTCTTTCAGCTTTGGAAAAATTTTATGTGCGGAACCCCCACGAGAGAACTGTGGGGGGACCTTTTTTTAGTTCAAAAGTACAACTGGAAATACGTTGTATTGTAAAAATGGATTTTTAGTTCAAAAATGGACTAGATTTTACGGGTGAAAATACAGTTGTATTTTCATTGATTGTAAAAATGGACTGGATTTTAGTTCAAAAAACGGACTGTATTTTTTGTTCAAAAAATCCACTTTTTTACAGTTGTATTTTCATCCCAAAATATAGAAATATGGGTACTTAAAATGAGTGTAAAAATACATAGATCAATATTTTGTGACTTTTTTTTGAAAAAATAAAAATTATAGGAGGAATTTGTATTTTCAGTTATATAAAAAAATTTGTTGATGGATCGGGTTTGCATCCTCCCAGACAGTTCGCTTCTTTGAAGTATACGGTGCGATATCCTCCAACACCTCGATGCTTTTCGTGAGGGTAATGGTGTTCAAGGAAATCTATGACATCCGAAGCATAAACTTTTTCGAGCTTTCTTTTAGCTTAAGAGAATCAGGCTCTTTCAGCATTAGAAAAATTTTATGTGTGGAACCCCCACGGGAGAACCGTGGGGGGACCTCTTTTTAGTTCAAAAGTACAACTGGAAATGATACAAAATATTGATCTATGTATTTTTACATTCATTTTAAGTACCCATATGTCTATATTTTGGGATGAAAATACAACTGTAAAAAAGTGGATTTTTTTAGCAAAACATCCAGTCCCATTTTTGAACTAAAATCCAGTCCATTTTTACAATCAATGAAAATACAACTGTATTTTCACCCGTAAAATCCAGTCTATTTTTGAACTAAAAATCCATTTTTACAATTCATCGTATTTCCAGTGGTACTTTTGAACTAAAAAAAGGTCCCCCTCGGTTCTCCCGTGGGGTTCCGCACATAATTTTTTTTCAAAATTTTAAAGTCTACAGGGAGGCTAGCTTGTGAATCTTTGCCCAGGTGAGAGTATTCATCCATGTGTACAACGAGGTCAAACATGGTTGGAAGCAAATTATCCCCATTTATTGTGGGCTTCTCGTGGGAGATGGCAATTTCTGCTACATTTTAGAAGAACTATCAGGGTTGTTTTAGGATTTAGCTTATTGGGATCGGGCTTCATCATAGTGTCTGGTTTATATCCCATCTAAGTTACCAATGCTTGGTTAATACTCATGGTAAGGGAATGCGAGGAGTAATTAATAGTTTTTGAAATATGGCTCATCTAGTTAATGTTCGGCCCTATTTATAGATTTTCGGAGGCATGAAACCTAGGTCGCAGTATTTACGGTTACCAAACAACTTTCTCGAAGCCCGCATGGGCTCCCAAAAAGTTTGAGGATTCAATTAACCCAAATCCTGTAATGGAGGACAACGTCAAATAGTAAGTCATCTAGGTGGCCACTTCAAGTGCTCGCTGACACTCTCTAGGAAGGCTACTCTAGTGCTAGTGAATAGGTGGTTACCCATGGTACCCACAGGAAAGACCCACTCTATGTCTTGGACGATGTCATAGCCGGCGTGACGTCAGGCGCCCCCTCAAAGGATAGTTTGGAGATCAAGCCAAGAGGTCGCGATGGGTATTTCCCATGGGCCCTCGTGGGCTACTCTCTTTGCCATCAACTTAGGCGTCACTGCACGGTTATGCGCAGTCTCTTCTCTCAACCCCCCACCGCATGAGTCTTTGTGTGCCTCGAGCAGCGGTGCATTTAATGTCATGATTAATGTGGCGTTAAATACCTATTTATTTATGAACCCTCCGAGGAGCCAACCCTAAAGTATAAATAAGGCACAAGGGTGCTCGAACGGGGGAGCTTAGCCCAAAACATGCCCGATTGTGTGTACGGACACTAAGTATCTTGGCTTTCTCTTCTACTTGTATACTCTTGTATTTGTGTATACCCATTGGGTGTTTGCATCCCTTGTAATCCTTTTTCTTAGTTAATCCAAAAGCCCTCAACAAGAGAGACATTCGTTGTTGTCATCATCTTTCAGTTGTACCATTTTATTATTATACTTATTTTACTTGCAGACTTTATGTATTATTGTACTACATACATGTTTTTATATGCTCAATAGATGTTCAGTTAGGTATGTTGAGCTCTCATATCGGATGAGGAGCTACAATGGATGGAGAAGTATTTTAGAAGATACTTTAAGAGATATTTATTCTCATCTCTCCTACAACATTAGGAGCCCACCATCCTCCTACGGCTGCAGCAGAAGAGGGGGTAACTATCTAGGGGGAGTCTAAAGCAATTGGGACTATAATTTACATAACCCATGTGTTCCCCATCTTGAACTCTCTCATACTTATGTCTGAAAGAAATTAGGAAAATGTTTATAAAACGGTCTAAAATTTAAGTTTTCCCGTGTAAGAAGAACATTAGGAAACAAAATATTCACCAAGAATTATAAAGAAATAAATTTACTAAAAAATGCTAAAATAATTTGTCTTTTCTTTATATAATCTGTAAAATGCATTTTATTACTTTTCTACCATTTATTTTTAAAAAATCACTCAAAATTCTTGTAAAAACCGGTATATCAAATATGGGGAGAATGTTAGGAAAAACACACCTCTTGAATAGATATATAGTTTAAAGAGAGATTAATTAGGAGATTACTCAAATTTTATACAAGAATAATTTGATTTAGATTTGTACATTTCTCTAAGTAGTGTCAAGTTTGTTGGTAATCCTAAAAGCAACATCGAAATGCTCAAAGTAGCATTGCATTCCTTAAGTAGCATCAAAATCTCAAAGCAATGTCGAATTTGCCAATGTTGTGTCGAAATCTCTAAGCAGCCCTGAAATGCTCAAACAACGATGAAATCACAAGAGTTGTGTCGTGAAGTATCTAGACAATAAAACCAGCACAAATTTATAAGATAGCCTCCGACGGTCATCTCTCTTAGTACTTGTCACGACTAAGATTATGGATAAAATATAGTCATTAAAATATCTATTTTAAGCAAGTTATCCAGGCCTATAAAGTAGCACTCAGAGCATTCAAAGAGATCTGAGAACGAATTAAATAATCAAGAAGGCATATATAAATAATGCCAACAAGAAAAGAAAAGAAAAGAAGAAGCAGGATAGATCAAGAAACAGATAGAGAATTGTAGTGGATGAACTGCAATAAGAAGAGAATAAAAAAAATAATGGCTTGTTGTTAAGAAAAAGAAGATCAACTCTCTAGTATACTCTACACAATTATTGAAGGACTTCACTTCTTAGAAGCTCCAACAGTTGATCAAAAAGAATCTTCCCTCCTCTCTAAAGATTCAAATGAAGAAGCTCTTATCTTAATGACTTTTGATGAAGATCGCAACTCCAACTTCTCCTCCTGAGTAGATCAATAAGAAGAAGGTATTGCTACCTTTGTTGAATCCACAATTTTCTATCAAGATCATTCTCTAGCCGGAAAATGATACCTTACGGAATATTCATTTCAATTCAACCTAATTTAAAGGAGTCTTAAGAATCCCTCCTCAAAGAATTCAAATTTAGTTCTGAGAGTCTCCAATCAAAAGGCTTGGTGGTTGAGCTTCCTTATCAATAGCTTACTTGGTTAAGCTTTCTTATCAACTACTTACTTGGTTAGAGTGACCATATCAAAAAATCATTTGGTTCTAAGAGTGTCTTTATAAAAAGACGCAGCAGTTCTTTAACACTTTAATAATAGTCCTAGTTCTAAGAGTCTCTTTATAAAAAGACTTAGCATTAAAATTCATACTACGGCAGAAGAGTGATCTACTCATATTTGGGGAACCACTATATTTTTGTGTGTCATCTGTGTTGATTGCCTCCTCTCTGTGTTTTTACTTTCCGCACTTTTACTTTTTTGTTATCATTGTGGGTGTGCTATACTCGGGGGGTATTTTGTGAAACTATTAAAAATAGAAAAATAAATCTACTATAATTTTAATACTTTATTCACCCCCACCCCTCTTAACAAGAGATTACATTCTCTTTCCCCTATAAAAGATCCCCTCTTTAATCTCAGTTTTGATTGATCCTACTCCAATGAATACTAAAGATGAAGTTCCTTTCTCAGAGGTTCTTTAAAAAAATTTCTACCTCTTCCTCCTCACCAACCCCCAGTGGACTACTTCAAGAGGTCAAGGGTTGAGTGGGAGGCTACTAATTCTTCAGATGTTCTTTCCTCTGATGATCCAAAATCTTAGTCCTCTGAAGTGCTCATGGCCCCAGTTGATAAAGATCCAACTCTGCCATCCTTTAAGGAACAACCTCAGGATGATTTATCTTCTCCTTAAGAGGAAATAATTATAATGATCTAAAGAACCAAGCCTCCATACACTGTAAATGTTTCTTTATGGGTTCATTCCCAAGCTTTGTTTCTTATGTGGAGCCTGCTTCTGCTCCCTCTCAGACACTACCTTTGGATGAGCCAATTGCTCCTCAAGAGGAAATAGTTATAATGTTTCAAAGAGAAGAGCCTCCTTTGTCCCTTGTTTCTTATGAGGAACTAGAAGCTAAGAAAATTGTTGCTAATACCCCTACTATATATGTTGTTCCCTCTCCCTCATTTGGGATATTCTGCTTCAAGGTTTTTGTAGCCTTTAATTAGGAAGCCTACCTAAATAAATGTGTTACTTCTTTCATTCCCCAATTCCACTTTAGGGGATCCAAATCAAAATCCCTTACGTTGACTTTAGGAGCTCCTACAGTCCCCTTCTTAGAATCTCATGAAGCCATTTCTTTTCCTTGGGAAAAGTGAGAGCAGATCCAATCAAATTTTAGACCCCCCCAAGCATCAGACTTTGAATAAGAACTCTCTAGTGAGGATGAACTCAAAGTTCTCCTAGAAAAAATCACCGACAAGGAACCCGGCAAATTAAGGATGAAGTAACTCTAACCAAGGATGCTAAAATCGAGGAGGAATCAAAGAAAAAGGAAGTTGCATATTTAACTCTTAAGAAAGATGTAATTAAGGAAAAGATTGCTCTTTACCAAAATTTATGTATTCATTTTTTTTATTAAATTAAATGCAAGCTGAGGTGTTTGCAAGATTTTTTTGTGTCTACTTTATATATTATTTTATATAGGTTTTACATTCTTTGTATCTGTGTGTGAGTGCTTTGGAATATAAGCAAATATTACATTACTATATGGAAACCTAGTCTATTGTTTGAGGAGCAACCACAATGGAACTTTGTAAATGAAAATGTTTGTCTATAGAAGTATTTTTTCTTCTATGTTTAATCAACAAATTGTAAAAAAAATCTTTATTAAATAGGAGGAGATTGTTAGTAAACATCACTAAGGATTTAATGAGAAAGGTTAGTAGGTGATGATGCAAAAACTCCTCAAAAGGTTAGGTTTTGAAGTTATATTAATGTCCCTAAGATAGTCCCTTGAAGTGAATCACAGCTAAGGAAAAGAAGTCTAAAGGAAACTCTACAATCAACATCCATTTACAGGTTATCAAAGCACTCAATGATCATTGACCTCAAGGAATGCTCAATTATCATGGATCGTTGACCACAGTTTAGTGACCAGGAAGCTCATACATCAAAGAATTCAGAAGTTAGCTCAACAATCTACGATAACTAACTGTCGTTCATTGACTAGTGATCGAATTGCTTAGCCAATAGAAGATCTAAAGAATCCAGTCCAGCAATCACTTATCATTGACCGTCAATTATTAGGCTCTCTTACTGATCTTTGGCCGCTTTCTCAGTGATCTTTGATCGAGGAACTCAACGATCATCGACAAAGTTCAAAGTTCTGTCAAAATGAAATATAGTTGTTGAAGTTCCTAGAAAGGAAGACGCCAGCTTTCAACCCAACATGCTTATTTGGAACTTGCATATAAATGGAAAAGATTTCATATAAAGTTCTTATTTCTCAAGGATACCCTGGCTAACTAATCGTGAAGAAAAAGAAGCTTTGTCATCAAGAATGAAAAACTCTTCTCTTTATTAATCTTTCCTCTCTAAACTTAATCTTCTTCTTCTAGGATTCAACCATACCCTCTTCTCTTGTGATAAAATTTGCTTGTTCTGAGGCTCTCAGTCTCACAACCAACTACTTCACTGGGTTATGAGGCTCTCCCTTCAAAAGAGTTGTTTCAGTTCTTGAATCTCTAGAGGAAAAGATTTTATGGGTTAGAGTCTCCAATGGTCTAAGTATTGAGATAGTTCTAGCCCATAGATTTATGGTAGAGATGTCTTACCCAGTTGATTGGGGAACCTCATGCATTCTAAATTATTTGGATACAGCCTTTCTGTTTTTTGTTTCATATTTTATGCTTTGATTTTACTTTTTCTTCTACATTAAAAGACACTCCATATACATCATCAATCTAAAAACATTATATAAGTTAAGAGAATTAAAATTAGGTCACTTTGGCTGACTTATCTATTCTCCTCTCCCCCTTGTGAAGTGTTCAGTGATTCTATTCTGCACTTTCAATTACAGGTTTGGTTTTCATTGATGATATAAGAAAAAAAATTTGAAACACTGTAGTGGATCAATGTCAAGCTCATCAAAACTGTAGATTATTTAGCGAAATTTTTTGGTCCCCTTCATAGTACTGTTCATCATTATTTATAATAGTACGAGGCTTCCCATGCACACAAGCTTAAGAGAACATTGCTCAGGCAGATAAGAAATGGCCACGCAATAAAAAAGAGCTATTATGAGGTAAAAAGACCCCTACAATGAATGAGAAGAACGACAAATGCAGGCGCAAGTTGTATCTAAATCTCTAATACTCGTGAACTCTCCCAAGTAAGGTCGCACATGATGAGGAACAGGTGTTTTTCAGGTTTATCATGTCTTGGAGAAGGTAATTGCTAAATTTCAGGTAAACAATTACAATACCATATAAGATCCTACCAATTGACTCAAGATCGGCCAAGAACCTCCTAAAATAAAATTAACTATCAATAAAATAATTGTATTATTAGAGAAATCAAAAAAGTATTGTAGAAGTAACACAAGCATTTCTCAATATCCTAACTAAATTTCTCAAAACCATAACTATTTTTGAACGCACTGCGAATGATGAAGTTAAGGGCCTATTTGGGAGGGCTTTTTAGCTCATTATAATTTTTTGGAAAACGTTACCACACTTAAGAAACAGTTTGAATTGTCTATCGGTGGGAAAAGCTACCGCGAAAAACTCCAATTTCTCCACTTTTTGAAAAATCATTTGTCACCAACTTTTTGTTGGGTCCATTTCTCATAATGCCCAAGATTATAAAAAGTCAAACAAGTCAATGGTATATACATAGTTGTATTTGATGTATGTTTAAGTTCATGCATGCAGGTTGGACTGGCATTCCAAGTGGCTGTGACAGGTGGTCACAGGTTTGAGGAGTGGAGAGACAGAAAACTTTCTAAGTCCACAGGCAATGAGTGAAGCTAGTTCACTCAATGCCAGATGTCAAAGAAGGATGCTGGAAAGGCTGAAAATTGCCTAAGTCCACATGCATCGAGTGAAGCAAGTTCACTCAACGCCAGATGCCAAAAAGCGCTGAGTAAGGTATGGACAGTCAAAGCCCAGCAGTTTGCAAGACAAAAATGCAGTTAAGTCCACAAGAGTTGAGTGAAGGCAGTTCACTCAATGTCATACAATAACAAGCGTTGAGTAAAGCTGTATCTGTCAAAGCCTCAGTAGTGGGAAGCAGAAAATTGACTAAGTCCACAGGCGTTGAGTGAGTACAACTCACTCAATGCCAGATGAGAAGAATCGTCGAGTAAAGACCAATCAGGCAAACCCTTTGCCTTGACAGTGAAGAAAAGTGACTAAGTCCACTATCATTCAGTGAAGTCAGTTCACTCAATGTCACATAACACAAAGCGCTAAGAAAAGACTATGCAGTCAAAGCTTAAGAAGAAGGAAGATTGAAAAATGGGCTAAGTCCAAAAGCGTTTAGTGAAGCCAGTTCACTCAACGCACTCAATGCCTCAGCAAGCTGGCTGATTTCAGAGTTGCAGCTAAGTACAGAAGTATTGAGTGAAGCCAGTTCACTCAATGCCTCAGCATGAAGACAGGCAGTCAATGAAGTGGCTAAGTCTAGAGGCATTGAGTGATTAAGGCTCACTCAAAGCACTCAATTCCTAGCAACACAGAAAGTTTGGCCAATTCAAAAAGCGTTGAGTGAAGTCCATTCACTCAACGCTCTCAATGCCAAAGCAAGATAGAGATTTGGCTAAGTCTAAATGCGTTAAGTGAAGATAGTTCACTCAACGCACTCAATGCCAGATGGTGCAGAGAATTTGGCTAAGTCTAGATGCGTTGAGTGAAGCCAGTTCACTCAACGCACTCAATTGTTGTATTGAATCTTAAAATTTGGATAAGTCCACAGATGTTGATGTCAGGCAAAGTCAAAAAAGTCAACGGAATTCAAATTCATTGCGGGAAAGTTACAGTCCTCCACTAATTGAGCTGGCTACCAGCTGTATAATATATTCTTTAAAAGGAAGGCTAAATACTAGCAATTAAAGCTGGGCCTACGGGGCAAGAAAGCGGTTGCACGGTGGAAGATAAAAGGAATGAGATCGTCGGAATCAAATTAACTTTTAGGGCTTTGTCTTTTCGAAAAGCGGCGAAACTTCATCGTCTTCCTCATGATTGTTGCTGAGACAAGAAGCATGATGGCGACGATGTCCCGTCATGTGTTCGTGATGCTCGTGACTATTCAACTTATGGAGATGATGTCCCGCCATGTGTTCTTAATGATGATGTTGTCGATGACCTTCACTATATAGAGTTTGACGATTATGATGTGCGTTTCTGCAAGTTGTTTGTGCTACTTGAATATGGGATTTTACCGCGATATACATCACCAATGTCGTGCAAAATCTCTCCTATATGCTATTCACGTCGTCCACCGTTACCCTCATATAAAAATATATGATTATAAATTATATATTTATAATTATATATTTTTAAGCAGTTTATTTTAAGCATTTTATTTTAAGCATTTTTATTTCGTACTTATTATTTCAATTTTATGTGTGAGATGGGCTGCTTATAACCATCTAAGTTTTAGTTTATTATTGTTTGATGGAGATTGAGTGGTGTATCCTATATATAGGCTTGCTTGGGTAATGAAAAAAGGAGATTGGAATGAGAAAAGAAAACCCTAATTCTATTTGAGAATTTTCCCCTCCTCTTTGGCAAATTTCGGCCCTCCCCTCTCCCTCTTTTGGCCGATGGCCTCCCTCATCCCCTCTAGTAGTTCGACCACCTTTCCCCTCCCCCTCTCCTCTCCTCTCCTCTAATCTCCTCCACTATAACCCTCCTCCATTTCAACTACGTTCAACTAATCACATGAAATCTCCCCTTGAAGAATTCAGCCACTACAAGGATTCTCAATCTAGGGTTCGGCCAATCTCCAAATCCTCTCTTGGTGGATTTCTGCCAAGGACAACAACTCCGACAATCGATTCCCTCCCTGGTTGTTAAAAAGAAGGTGGTTTGCATCTTCATCATCCTGTACGGTTCCGTGGAATTGCGTGGAAGTGTATCCTTCCACCTTTGTTGTGTGTTTCCTCCACTCATTTTTGTGGACAAATTTGCAAATCTATTGCTTGTGACTGGGTAACAATATCTAATCCTCCTCTTGTGTGATTCCTCTATTTTATTGTGAGAATTGGTTGTTTAGAAGGCTAGTGATTTGTCCGAATTTATATTGAAATTAGTGTATTACTAAAATCTGAATTTCAAGCGTTTATTTTATCCAGATGTTTTCATATAAATTAGATCGGGTAGATCTCGTGAATGCTAGTATAAATCGGGTTCGTTAACCCTTGATTTCTCTTTGATTTCATGTGATTTGGCCTGCCTCATATTAATTAAATTTGGGTTTGATTTTGGACTTTGTTGAAATCGCTATTTTAGTCCAGATCTTCTTTTTTGGGTTTGTGAATACTTGCGGATAATATTAATTTGATTAGCTAATTGTCCGGATCGTGTAGGTAATGTTCGTTTGAGCGAACATTGGCACATTGCCCTTGTTTAATCTCTAAAAGGGGTAGTGACCCTTTGCTTTGTGTGTTGTTAAAGGATGTGTAATTAATTGGTTGAATTCGTCGGTAGTGTCAAAGAGAGATATCGCTGCTACGTGTTTGTTTAATTGTTTGAACCTAAGAGAGCGTAGTATTTATCCTGTCGGAACCATAGGCCTGCATCAATTTGGTATCAGAGGGAGGTTCATGTAAATTTCCTAATTATCACCCTGTCCCGATTCTTAGAACGTCGACACGCACTTGTCTTGCACGTTTCTTTGTCAAAATAACAAAAAAAAATTTCCTGGTCTACAAATAACGGTTAAAAATTCTCAGTTTTTTCCAAAATTCAAAAAAAAAATCTGGAAAATCTCCATCATTTTCTTAGTAAGAAATCAAAAAAATATTTTATTTTTATTAAGACATTATTTTTTGAAAAAATACTTCATTATAAAATTTATTCTTGGTCTGGGCAATTTTGCCTACAAAACAGTTTTTCTAGATTATGCGCACAAGATCCGAGTAGATTATTCTCTCCTGTCCCCACTGAATATGGCCCATGATGTTTATGATTCCTGATTAGATTATTTGTGGTCTAAAGTTATGGCTAACCACAACCCAACATTGCCCACTTGCCTTAGGAAGCTCAACCGTCCCCACGCTCTTCCTCATACTAGAATTGAGGCACCCACTTATAATGGTTACGGGAATCCGCAAATTTTTCGAGAATGGCTTAAATAGATGGAACCTTATTTTGCGTGGTACCCCTCGGATGACCTCCAAAAGTGTAACGGCCCGGCCCATTTAGACCAAGCGCTGCCGGCCTACCAGCAGCCCTTTAGACCACTGGTAGTAAGCCTACACATCAAGGCCTGCAGGCTCATTGCACCCCAACCAAATCTCCGCGCCTGTTTATCAGCAGCGGTAGGTTGTTGCCACGGGGTCTCAAACCCGCAACCTTAATAAAAGAGTCTTAATACCACTCCTCATCACCAACTAAGCTGCAGATCAGTTGGTGATGAGGAGTGGTATTAAGACTCTCTTATCAAGGTTGCGGGTTCGAGACCCCGTGGCAACAACCTACCGCTGCTGATAAACAGGCACGAAGATTTGGTTGGGGTGCAATGGGCCTGCAGGCCCTGATGTGTAGGCTTACTACCAGTGGTCTAAAGGGATGCTAGTAGCCCGGCGGCGCTTGGTCTAAATGGGCCGGGCCGTTACAAAAAAGTGCACTTTTTTGTAACGGCCCGACCCATTTAGACCATGCATCGCCGGCCTACTTGCATCCCTTTAGACCACTGGTAGTAAGCCTACACATGAGGGCCTGCAGGCCCATTGCACCCCAACCAAATCTCCGCGCCTGTTTATCAGCAGTGGTAGGTTGTTGCCACGGGGTCTCGAACCCGCAACCTTGATAAGAGAGTCTTAATACCACTCCTCATCACCAACTGATCTGCAGCTCAGTTGGTGATGAGGAGTGGTATTAAGACTCTCTTATCAAGGTTGCGGGTTCGAGACCCCGTGGCAACAACCTAACACTGCTGATAAACAGGCGTGGAGATTTGGTTGGGGTGCAATGGGCCTGCAGGCCTTGATGTGTAGGCTTACTACCAGTAGTCTAAAGGGCTGCTGGTAGGCCGGCGACGCTTAGTCTAAATGGGTCGGGCCATTACAAAAAGGTTGTCGTTGCCCATGAAAAATTAGTTGGTCAAGCCCGCGTGTTTTTGTTAAACAAAGAGCGTTATGTTAGTAGCTATCAATATGCTTGGCCGTACATGCGTAGCCTACTCTCGGATCATTTTGATCCTGCCTACCTCCGCACTGCTGACACCAAGCATGTGAGTGAGTATCGTTATGGCACTAGTCTCATACCTTCCTATATGAATTATTATATATTTAATGCTAGATCATTTCCCCCCAATGGTCGGCCTGCCCATAGTGTGACTACTACCACCTTTAGGGAAACCATTCCATATTGGTCATATAATCCAGACTCGAAAGATTTTACGACTAGGGATGACATGAGCCCTCGTGGTGAGAGTATTCCTGTCAGTATGAGGTGTCAGACAAATATACCTGTAATGATAGTGGAGTGGCTAGTCCCGATGCGATTGAGTACCCCATTCCGCCTACGACTGTGGTCCTGCTTGAGTCTCCCCCCGAGCTTACTGAGCCCGTGTGTGAACCTTTCGTTGAATCCGAGTTAGTTCCTTTGATGAGTCCACCGATGAGGGCGATGTCGGCATTATTGACGAGCTTAGTGATGTTGAGGAATTCGGTTACCCCCGTGACAGGGAAGAGGAGCTCTCCTCTGAAGTGCCACCCCATATAATTATCCGACCCATACTCGACCATATTTTCGGTCCAACACCCATAGTAGTTGAGGATTTTACCAATGATTTTGAGTTATTAGATGTACCTACGTCGTTGGAAGATGTACCATGCGAGGGAGAGGGATATTTGGATGACTTTAGTGGTGAAGACCCAGACGACCACCCCTTGATGATCTCAACATGTCATGATGATCAATCTGATTTTATTTTGTCAACGGGTGTAATTTTACCGACCCTCCCTCCTGCTCCGAGTTCTTTTATCTTACCTATGCTATTAGTCCCTCCATTGGACATGTCTCGGTGGATAGGTTTGGATGAGTTCTTAACTTTCGTATTCGGTCCATTCACCACACTCCGTACGTCTAATTTCCCATTATCGATGAGCGACCGTTTTTCTGAGTGTCCGTCTACGAATATGACTACATTTGCGACCGCATATGATTCCACGGCGATTGTGCCCCTAGATTAAGTCTTATCACGCCATATTTATTCTTCCAATCTAGTGGCACATTCTTTCCCTCTGCCTGTTTATGACCTCCGCTTACATGTATCTAGGGCATTAGCTAGCCATTTTGATTTATATCGCATGCACTTCCGCTCCCTTGCGAGACTGTCCTATGCTAGAGTTGGTGATTTGGATTTAGTCTGGTCAGTCCCCGAGAAGATGTCTACTAGCTCCATCAATAATTTAATACGTAGGAATGTCGACCCATCCATGGTTATGAAGAACTTCGGATTTGATGCTTTTCTTTCGGATTTTTATCATGAAAAGGCTGTTTCACTTTTTTTCAAGTTTTCAGACTTTACTGTATGCTTTTTTCCACTCGAGTGGCTTTCTTCGTCGTTTTTCTCTCCCACTAAATGTACTATTGGGTTGGGGAGTGTTAGTTCTACTGTGTCTATTTTCCAAGTGGATTCCTTGGTTCTTGAACCGGATGAAAAGATTCAAGTTATTTTTTTTTGCTTGACACCCTTTCGAGGTTCCTCGAAAGTGTTTCTTGTTCTTATGTCTTACATGTTCTCTTTGATGTGGGAAGACCACGCTACTACGACTTAGATTATGGGGCCATATTTGCCCTTATTGCTGATGCCTTTGACTATTTTCCCCTCCCAGGCCACTCATCGATGATGTGTGATTTTTAGCGGGGCAGGATTGAGGGAGACGATGTCCCGCCATGTGTTCGTTAAGCTTGTGACTGTTAAACTGATGGAGATAATGTCCCGCCATGTGTTCGTGATGATGATGTTGCTGATGACCTTCGCTACATAGAGTTTGACGATTATGATGGGCATTGCAGCAAGTTGTTTGGGCTACTTGAAGATGGAATTTTACTGCGACATCCATCGCCAATGCCGTGCCAAATCTCCGCTAAATGTTATGTACGCCATCCACCGTTACCCTCATATAAAAATATATGGTTATAAATTATATATTTATAATTATATATTTTTAAGTAGTTTATTTTAAGCATTTTATTTTTAGCATTTTTATTTCGTACTTGTTATTTTAATTTTATGTGAGATGGGCTGCTTATAACCATCTAAGTTTTAGTTTTTTATTGTATGGTGGAGATTGAGTGGTGTATCCTATATATAGGCTTGCTTGGGTAATGAAAAAAGGAGATTGGAATGAGAAAAGAAAACCCTAATTCTATTTGAGAATTTTCCCCTCCTCTTTGGCAAATTTCGGCCCTCCCCTCTCCCTCTTTTGGCCGATGGCCTCCCTCATCCCCTCTAGTAGTTCGACCACCTTTCCCCTCCCCCTCTCCTCTCCTCTCCTCTAATCTCCTCCACTATAACCCTCCTCCATTTCAACTACGTTCAACTAATCACAGGAAATCTCCCCTTGAAGAATTCAGCCACTACAAGGATTCTCAATCTAGGGTTCGGCCAATCTCCAAATCCTCTCTTGGTGGATTTCTGCCAAGGACAAGAACTCCGACAATCGATTCCCTCCCTGGTTGTTAAAAAGAAGGTGGTTTGCATCTTCATCATCCTGTACGGTTCCGTGGAATTGCGTGGAAGTGTATCCTTCCACCTTTGTTGTGTGTTTCCTCCACTCATCTTTGTGGACAAATTTGCAAATCTATTGCTTGTGACTGGGTAACAATATCTAATCCTCCTCTTGTGTGATTCCTCTATTTTATTGTGAGAATTGGTTGTTTAGAAGGCTAGTGATTTGTCTGAATTTATATTGAAATTAGTGTATTACTAAAATCTGAATTTCAAGCGTTTATTTTATCCAGATGTTTTTATATAAATTAGATCGGGTAGATCTCGTGAATGCTAGTATAAATCGGGTTCGTTAACCCTTGATTTCTCTTTGATTTCATGTGATTTGGCCTGCCTCATATTAATTAAATTTGGGATTGATTTTGGACTTTGTTGAAATCGCTATTTTAGTCCAGATCTTCTTTTTTGGGTTTGTGAATACTTGCGGATAATATTAATTTGATTAGCTAATTGTCCGGATCGTGTAGGTAATGTTCGTTTGAGCGAACATTAGCACATTGCCCTTGTTTAATCTCTAAAAGGGGTAGTGACCCTTTGCTTTGTGTGTTGTTAAAGGATGTGTAATTAATTGGTTGAATTCGTCGGTAGTGTCAAAGAGAGATATCGCTGCTACGTGTTTGTTTAATTGTTTGAACCTAAGAGAGCGTAGTATTTATCCCGTCGGAACCATAGGCCTGCATCAATTTGGTATCAGAGGGAGGTTCATGTAAATTTCCTAATTATCACCCTGTCCCGATTCTTAGAACGTCGACACGCACTTGTCTTGCACGTTTCTTTGTCAAAATAACAAAAAAAAATTTCCTGGTCTACAAATAACGGTTAAAAATTCTCAGTTTTTTCCAAAATTCAAAAAAAAAATCTGGAAAATCTCCATCATTTTCTTAGTAAGAAATCAAAAAAATATTTTATTTTTATTAAGACATTATTTTTTGAAAAAATACTTCATTATAAAATTTATTCCTGGTCTGGGCAATTTTGCCTACAAAACAGTTTTTCTAGATTATGCGCACAAGATCCGAGTAGATTATTCTCTCCTGTCCCCACTGAATATGGCCCATGATGTTTATGATTCCTGATTAGATTATTTGTGGTCTAAAGTTATGGCTAACCACAACCCAGCATTGCCCACTTGCCTTAGGAAGCTCAACCGTCCCCACGCTCTTCCTCATACTAGAATTGAGGCACCCACTTATAATGGTTACGGGAATCCGCAAATTTTTCGAGAATGGCTTAAGTAGATGGAACCTTATTTTGCGTGGTACCCCTCGGATGACCTCCAAAAGTGTAACGGCCCGGCCCATTTAGACCAAGCGCTGCCGGCCTACCAGCAGCCCTTTAGACCACTGGTAGTAAGCCTACACATCAAGGCCTGCAGGCTCATTGCACCCCAACCAAATCTCCGCGCCTGTTTATCAGCAGCGGTAGGTTGTTGTTACGGGGTCTGAAACCCGCAACCTTGATAAAAGAGTCTTAATACCACTCCTCATCACCAACTAAGCTGCAGATCAGTTGGTGATGAGGAGTGGTATTAAGACTCTCTTATCAAGGTTGCGGGTTCGAGACCCCGTGGCAACAACCTACCGCTGCTGATAAACAGGCACGAAGATTTGGTTGGGGTGCAATGGGCCTGCAGGCCCTGATGTGTAGGCTTACTACCAGTGGTCTAAAGGGATGCTAGTAGCCCGGCGGCGCTTGGTCTAAATGGGCCGGGCCGTTACAAAAAAGTGCACTTTTTTGTAACGGCCCGACCCATTTAGACCATGCGCCGCCGGCCTACTTGCATCCCTTTAGACCACTGGTAGGAAGCCTACACATGAGGGCCTGCAGGCCCATTGCACCCCAACCAAATCTCCGCGCCTGTTTATCAGCAGTGGTAGGTTATTGCCACGGGGTCTCGAACCCGCAACCTTGATAAGAGAGTCTTAATACCACTCCTCATCACCAACTGATCTGCAGCTCAGTTGGTGATGAGGAGTGGTATTAAGACTCTCTTATCAAGGTTGCGGGTTCGAGACCCCGTGGCAACAACCTAACACTGCTGATAAACAGGCGCGGAGATTTGGTTGGGGTGCAATGGGCCTGCAGGCCTTGATGTGTAGGCTTACTACCAGTAGTCTAAAGGGCTGCTGGTAGGCCGGCGACGCTTAGTCTAAATGGGTCGGGCCATTACAAAAAGGTTGTCGTTGCCCATGAAAAATTAGTTGGTCAAGCCCGCGTGTTTTTGTTAAACAAAGAGCGTTATGTTAGTAGCTATCAATATGCTTGGCCGTACATGCGTAGCCTACTCTCGGATCATTTTGATCCTGCCTACCTCCGCACTGCTGACACCAAGCATGTGAGTGAGTATCATTATGGCACTAGTCTCATACCTTCCTATATGAATTATTATATACTTAATGCTAGATCATTTCCCCCCAATGGTCGGCCTGCCCATAGTGTGACTACTACCACCTTTAGGGAAACCATTCCATATTAGTCATATAATCCAGACTCGAAAGATTTTACGACTAGGGATGACATGAGCCCTCGTGGTGAGAGTATTCCTGTCAGTATGAGGTGTCAGACAAATATTACCTGTAATGATAGTGGAGTGGCTAGTCCCGATGCGATTGAGTACCCCATTCCGCCTACGACTGTGGTCCTGCTTGAGTCTCCCCCCGAGCTTACTGAGCCCGTGTGTGAACCTTTCGTTGAATCCGAGTTAGTTCCTTTGATGAGTCCACCGATGAGGGCGATGTCGGAATTATTGACGAGCTTAGTGATGTTGAGGAATTCGGTTACCCCCATGACAGGGAAGAGGAGCTCTCCTCTGAAGTGCCACCCCATATAATTATTCGACCCATACTCGACCATATTTTCGGTCCAACACCCATAGTAGTTGAGGATTTTACCAATGATTTTGAGTTATTAGATGCACCTACGTCGTTGGAAGATGTACCATGCGAGGGAGAGGGATATTTGGATGACTTTAGTGGTGAAGACCCGGACGACCACCCCTTGATGATCTCAACATGTCATGATGATCAATCTTATTTTATTTTGTCAACGGGTGTAATTTTACCGACCCTCCCTCCTGCTCCGAGTTCTTTTATCTTACCTATGCTATTAGTCCCTCCATTGGACATGTCTCGGTGGATAGGTTTGGATGAGTTCTTAACTTTCGTATTCGGTCCATTCACCACACTCCGTACGTCTAATTTCCCATTATCGTTGAGCGACCGTTTTTCTGAGTGTCCGTCTACGAATATGACTACATTTGCGACCGCATATGATTCCACGGCGATTGTGCCCCTAGATTAAGTCTTATCACGCCATATTTATTCTTCCAATCTAGTGGCACATTCTTTCCCTCTGCCTGTTTATGACCTCCGCTTACATGTATCTAGGGCATTAGCTAGCCATTTTGATTTATATCGCATGCACTTCCGCTCCCTTGCGAGACTGTCCTATGCTAGAGTTGGTGATTTGGATTTAGTCTGGTCAGTCCCCGAGAAGATGTCTACTAGCTCCATCAATAATTTAATACGTAGGAATGTCGACCCATCCATGGTTATGAAGAACTTCGGATTTGATGCTTTTCTTTCGTATTTTTATCATGAAAAGGGTGTTTCACTTTTTTTCAAGTTTTCAGACTTTACTGTATGCTTTTTTCCACTCGAGTGGCTTTCTTCGTCGTTTTTCTCTCCCACTAAATGTACTATTGGGTTGGGGAGTGTTAGTTCTACTGTGTCTATTTTCCAAGTGGATTCCTTGGTTCTTGAACCGAATGAAAAGATTCAAGTTATTTTTTTTGCTTGACACCCTTTCGAGGTTCCTCGAAAGTGTTTCTTGTTCTTATGTCTTACATGTTCTCTTTGATGTGGGAAGACCACGCTACTACGACTTGGATTATGGGGCCATATTTGCCCTTATTGCTGATGCCTTTGACTATTTTCCCCTCCCAGGCCACTCATCGATGATGAGTGAATTTTAGCGGGGCAGGATTGAGGGAGACGATGTCCTGCCATGTGTTCGTTATGCTTGTGACTGTTAAACTGATGGAGATAATGTCCCGCCATGTGTTCGTGATGATGATGTTGCTGATGACCTTCGCTACATAGAGTTTGACGATTATGATGGGCATTGCAGCAAGTTGTTTGGGCTACTTGAAGATGGAATTTTACTGCGACATCCATCGCCAATGCCGTGCCAAATCTCCGCTAAATGTTATGTACGCCATCCACCGTTACCCTCATATAAAAATATATGGTTATAAATTATATATTTATAATTATATATTTTTAAGTAGTTTATTTTAAGCATTTTATTTTTAGCATTTTTATTTCGTACTTGTTATTTTAATTTTATGTGAGATGGGCTGCTTATAACCATCTAAGTTTTAGTTTTTTATTGTATGGTGGAGATTGAGTGGTGTATCCTATATATAGGCTTGCTTGGGTAATGAAAAAAGGAGATTGGAATGAGAAAAGAAAACCCTAATTCTATTTGAGAATTTTCCCCTCCTCTTTGGCAAATTTCGGCCCTCCTCTCTCCCTCTCTTGGTCGACGGCCTCCCTCCTCCCCTCTAGTGTTTCAGCAACCTTTCCCCTCCCCCTCTCCTCTCCTCTAATCTCCTCCACTATAACCCACCTCCGTTCCAACTACATTCAACTAATCACAGGAAATCTCCCCTTGAAGAATTCGACCACTACAAGGATTCTCCATCTAAGGTTCGACCAATCTCCAAATCCCCTCTTCGTGGATTTCGTCCGAGGACAACAACTCCGATGATCTATTACCTCCCTGTTGTTCAAAACAAGGTGGCTTGCATCTTCATCATCTTGTGAGGTTCCGTGGAATTGCGTGGAAGTGGATCCTTCCACCTTCATTGTGTGTTTCCTCCACTCATCTTTGTGGACGGATTTGCAAATCTATTGCTTGGGACTGGGTAATGATATCTAATCCTCCTCTTGTGTGATTCCTCTATTTTATTTTGAGATTTGGTGGTTTAGAAGGCTAGTGATTTGTCTGGATTTATATTGAAATTAGGGTATTACTAAAATCTTAATTTCAAGCGTTTATTTTATCTGGATGTTTTCGTATAAATTAGATCGGGTAGATCTCGTGAATGCTAGTAGAAATCGGGTTCATTAACCCTTGACTTCTCTTTGATTTCAAGTGATTTGGCCTAGCTCATATTAATTAAATTTGGGATTGATTTTGGACTTTGTTGAAATCACTATTTTAGTCCAGATCTTCTTTTTTGGGTTTGTGAATGCCTACGGATAATATTAATTTGATTAACTAATTGTCCGGATCGTATAGGTCGTATTCGCTTGAGAGAACATTGGCACATAGCCCTTTTTTAATCTCTAAAAGGGGTAGCGACCCTTTGCTTTGTGCGATGTTAAAGTATGTGTCATTAATTGGTTGAATTCGTTGGTAGTGTCAAAGAGAGATATCGTCGCTACGTGTTTGTTTAATTGTCTGAACCTAAGAGAGCGTAGTATTAATCCCGTCGGAACCATAGGCCTGCATCAAAGCAGAAGTTAAAAGCAATCAACCTGAAAGTTCTTCCTGTTAGTTGTTATTGTCTTCATCATCAATATCAAGAAAGAAGGAACAACAAGGGCTAACCCTAGCTGCGGCCACTTCACAGCCCTAGCTGAGCAAATCCTAAAGATTATTTTTTGGAGCTGTGAAGAAGAAATCTGGACTGATCTTTCTTAGGACAAAAGGAGAAAAGCACAAAGATAATTTCTCTGTTGTCTAGTAATCAACACCAACAAACTTATTTCTTTCTGTATGATCTTCTTAGATCTGAGTTGTAAGCCTATTTATAAAGGCCAGGTGAAGGATACTTTGGATCTGAGGTAGGGCTGTCCTCCCAGCCCTGAGTGGTAGGGCCTTTGTTCTGAGGTAGGTGATCTTCTAATAATTGAGTTATAGAGTTTTGTGCCTGAGTTGTATGTCTTGGAGGAGACTGATTGGTCCTGCGGGATTGTGTTGTAAGCTCTTAGGAGCCAAGATATTGGAGAAGTGCCCTATCTAACACATTGTTAGAAAGGCGGGAGGGACAGTGGACATACCCATAATCTTGGGAACCACTATAAATTGTTGTGTTGTCTGGGTGAATGTATTGAAAGCAATAGGAAGTAAATTGTCACTCACAACCTAAACTTATAAAAGTTAAAAGATATACAAAAGATCTAGAAACCTATTCACCCCCTCCCCACTATGTGGTTTAGCTACCCTTGAAAAAAAGACATTCAAGTGGTATTAGAGGGAGGTTGCTCAAGAAAGACTTAACAGTCTGAGTAGATCTCCAAAGGTAGGAGTCAGAGTATACTTATGGGTTCAGGAGATAATCATAAGGAGCTTGGTTCCATGAAGCTTCCTATCTGCAGAAAGGAAGGCTTTAGAATTTGGAAGGAAAGGGTCTGACTCTTCATGGAGGCATCTGACCCAAGGATCTTCATAACAGTCAAAAAGGGACCTTTCATCCCTATGAAAGTCTCAGCTATGGATGCCAATGTCCAGACACCAAAGACTTATTCAGAAATGACCAAGGATGAGGTCATTCTTTCCACCTTGGACAAGAGGGCACAAAACAATATTGTTAGTGCCATAGATGACTCCACCTTTCAGAATCTAGTGCACTGCAAGACAGCCAAAGAGATGTGGGACACTTTAGTAGTCTACATGGAGGGAATAGAAGAGGTTAGAGATGTCAGGAAGCCCATGCTCAATCAAGAGTATGAGGCGTTAAGGCAGTCCAAGGAAGAGAGCATAGCCAGTTGCTATGAAAGATTCTTTAGAATAGTTAATGAGCTAAGGACCTATGGTCAGGTCTTTAGTTATTATGAGCTTAATGATAAGTTCCTAAGGTCTCTAACTAGAGACTGGGACACCAAGATTTGTGCAATCAGGGAAGTGGAAAAGCTGGAAGATACTCCTCCACCAACTCTTTTTGGGAAGCAGTTATCTTATGAAATGCAGCTATAAGTCAGGAAGGAAGAGGTGAAAAACAGCAAGTCCCAGGCCAGAGGAAAGACTGTGTCCTTCCAAGCTAAATCCACAAGAAGAAGTAGGGGAAAGACTCCTTCTCCACCAAGGAGGACTGCTAAGTCTGACTCAGAAAGTTCCAAGACATGCACATCAGACTGTCATATGTCTAATGAGGAGTTTGATGCCTTGTCTAAGAAGTATATGAAGATGATCAAGAGAAACCAATGGAGGAGAAGGCCCTTCCCCTCCCCTCATCATAAGGAGGACTATTACGGGGGAAAAAATCCTTCAAGGAGGACAGGTATGAAGTTGATCATGAGAAACCACTTGAATCTTCTGATCACTTGATGAAAGGATATGAAGATCTTCTTGAAGACTTTCGTCTTCCTCCTCTTCCTTGGAATTGTCGTCCTCCCTTGACTTGGAAGAAATTAGAATGAGAATTTCTGATCTATTAAAATTTCTTCCTTCTGTGAAAACAACCCCATTATTTATAGCCTTTATGGATTGCTGGATTCTGATTGATGACATCAGTATCTAACATCATACTTCAAATTCTTCTTTAAACTATTTCTGTTGAGATACCAAGTTATTATAGCTGATGTGACATTTTCTGACTTGTCTTGACACTTCTATGTTGACTCTGCATATCTTCAGAAACATAAGTGTCGAGATGTCCAAAGTGTCTAGATACTATATTACTTAAGTGTTCTTAGAAAGTGTCGAGACATCTTAGCAGTCTCGACATAATTTTACTTAAAAGAATTTTCAGGCTGAAATTGTCAGCGTTGAGACGGTTGAATTTTCTCGACACAACTGTCATTTGTGTCGACATTTGTAAATCTGCATTGTGTCAAGAAAGTTAAATTGTCTCGGCAAAACTGTCTGTTGGGTGTCGACACTTTTATACTTGCTTTAATTCTTCATTGTGTCGAGATAGTTGATTTGTCTTGACACTCCAGTCTGCTGGTATCAACACTTGTTTAAGTCTACACTTCAGCCTTCTTTGTGTCGAGACAGTTGTATTGTCTCGAGATAATTGTATTAAGCTTTAAAGTGTCGAGATATTTGACTTGTCTCGACACTGCTGACTTAGTCTTCAAAGTGTCAAGATAGCTGACTTTTCTCGACACTACTGTTATTGAATCTTCAATGTGTCGAGTTAGCTGACTTGTCTCGATACTGCTGACTTAGTCTTCAAAGTTTCGAGATAACAGAATTGTCTCGACACAACTTCTACAAAGGTGTCGACATAGTTGAAGTGTGTCAACACTTTTGTACTTAGCCAATTTTGTGCACTGCAAGTTTCTAGATGCTGGCTGTGCTAACTTCACTCAGCACTTTCCTGACTTCACTCGATGCTTTTGTTCTTAGACAATTTTCTTCACTTTTTAGTCAACTTCTTAAAGTCCACCTGTCAATGTAACTTGGACTACCTATCAAATCAATATGACATAGGCAACCTGCAAGCATGAACTGAAATATACATCAAATACATATTTGTGTATATCATTGAGTTGAAATGGCTTCTTCAAATCAAGTACATTGTGTCCAATATACCCAACAATCTCCCCCTATTTGGAGAAGTCATAACCTCAATTCATTTATATACACCATAATACCAAAATATATTAATTGTAATGTATAAGAAAAATGCTGAACAAAATATAAAGGAACACAACAATAATAACACATATATCACCAGGTGCAACCAAATTTTTCATTCGAATTTATTCAAAGATTACATATTTCAGTTTTGTTACAATGTTCTTAAAGCAAAATTACATAGTTTTTTAGAAAAGAAAAAATAAACTAAGAATCCTCTGGCTCCTTTTCCTGACAGTATTTTAGCTTTTACTTCAGGCACTTTGTCATCAGCCACTTTCTCCTTTCCCTTTGCATCCTTAGCTTTAGAAATTTCTTCTTGCTTGAGCCTCTTCCTCTCAAAATAGTGATAGGGCTCGGGAAAGTATTTATTGTGTTCAATAGAGTCAGCTGGGATCTTCCCTGCCTTCAGGTTTTTTTCTAAATTTGTAGAGGATCTCCTGCTGCTTTGTGTGCTTGACCTACTCTTTCTCTGAATACCATTTTCCCCTATTAGCTGCATTTTTATTGACTGTTTTCCATGCAGTGAGAATAATGGATCTAGAAGTTGGACTCAATTGCTCAAAATCAGGCTTTGCTTCAGCCTGTTCCCTGAATCTTTTCTTTGATAGTTGAGCTTCTTTTTCCTTTAACTATGCAGAAGCAGACATCTCCACCTCTTCACATACTATATTCTGAATTTGTGGTGTAGGATTGTACATGGACTGGACAGAAGTTTGAATAGCCTTAAAAGGAGTTGGTTGGAAACACAACTCAGCAGTTTGGTCTCCATCATACCATATGGGAGGATTACCTAGAGTGTCTCTGATGCTATTTGAGATCCAAGTAGCATGCTCAGAGCTAGCCTTTATCATTACTCTCTCCCCCTTTATGACTTCTCTTTCAACATGATCTCTTAAGTAATTCTTGTGAAATCTTACTTGATCATCTATATATTGAATTCCTGAGGATACAGAATTCTATACTTTGAGCAAATGTTCATCCAATTCTTTGTGAGAGTCCTTCACTTCCTTAATCACAGAGTTTACATGTGTAGATAGCTGAGATGCAACTTCCTTGGAGGTAGAGGTTATCTTGGTCTCTAAAGCAGTAGTCTGCTTAGCTATCTCTACCAATGTAGTATCATGCAAAACTATCATATTCTCATTCATTCTTGTTTGATTTTCCATGACATAACCATGTTTTATAGTTATGCCATTTTAAAATTTCTATGACTCCACTTATTGTTTAGCAATGTATACTACAACATTAGCTCCTCTCTGAAAGAAATCAGTCATATTTTTCTTCAATAGATTTACCTTGTTGGGTATTGTATCCACAATAACCTAGATTTGTATGAAGTCACCCTTAAACTAAGATGAATTAAGTTTGTATTTGATACTCTTTTTAAGTTGAGTGCTTGTAGGTTATAATTGCCAAGTGTAGACCAATGTCAGTCTACAATGAGTCACCAAATACAGGACCATATAATGTAATCCCTCATTGTGTGACCCATGGTTTTGACTCATGTGTAGACTCTCTATTGGGACATACTTCATTCTCAAAGTACTAAAGATATGGGAGAAAGACTAGTTGATGAATTCCTTGAAGAAAAACATTTTTCATAAAGTGAAATTTTTCTAAGTATTGTTCTCGAGAAGGACTTCCTTGTACTCGAGTAATATTGAAGAAATTTCTCGACTTAGCTTAGTCTAGTTTTCGAGTAGCTGAAGTTGTTCTCGAGAAGGCTTAGTTAAGTTCTCGAGAGAGCCATACAGTACTCAAGTAAGACTCATCTCTTTCACGAGTTTACTCAAAACACAACACAAAATTTTTCTAAGTCTAGTATTCGAGAAGGAGAAGTCATTACTCGAGAAGGCCAAGCCTTGTCTCGAGAAAGAAGAAGTCTAGTACTCGAGAAGCCGAAGTTATTTCTCGAGAAGACTAATTTGTTCTCGAGAAGTCCAGTCAGTTCTCGAGAAGTCATTATCTATTTCTCGAGTAATAGAAATTATTTATCGAGTAACAGAAGTTATTTCTCGAGAAGCAAGAACTGATTTCCAGTGTTTTCCTAAAGTATCTATTCTCGAGAATCTTATATCCTTTTCTCGAGAAACATATGTTGTTCTCGAGTAGTCTATTCTTCACTCGAGAAATGAAGATCATTTCTTGAATTTTTCATTAAGTCACGACGGAAGTGATTTCAAATTAGTCTCGTTTCTTATTGATCCACGTGTTCTATCTTTAATGATTATGACCGTTAGGCAAGTCCTATAAAAGGTCTCATCACAATCGACTAACCCTAATAACAAGAAATCAAGTATTCTGAATCATTTTTTTCATTCTAAATCGTGAAGGCCGCCGCTATTCATCGTCTTCTTCACCGCTATTCTTATCCGATCCAAGTGATTCAGAATAAGAAGGCTTCAACAGATCCAGGCTTTCAACTCGACAGATCTATTCCTTGATCGTGCTGATCCTAAGCTTTCAGTTCAAGAGATTTCACCTTAGTCTTCTTCGATCCGTTTTTGACAGAGCTTCAAAGTTTAAGAAGGAAGAAGGGCTGAAGACTCAGATCTGAGATATTTTTGTTTGTATTTTTTTCCGCACAAATCTTTAATATTGTAGGAGATTTCTCTTTAAGTTGAAGAAGCTTTGTTCTCCGAGATTTTTGTAGGAGTGTTTTGACTTTGACTTGTAGGGACGTTGCTCCGAGTTGTAGGATTGTTTTTTAATCCGAGCTAATAGTGAAGTAGCCGAGTCTAGCGTGGTGCTAGATCGGTGAGGTGGAGAGTGGACGTACCCAAGGTTGGAGAACAACTATAAATCTTGTGTTTTCTGTGCCTTGCTTGTTTATTTTCTGCGCTCGGTCATTACAAGTTTTTATTCCGGAAAAAGATGCAGACCTCACCTATTCACCCCCCCCCTCTAGGTGATTTAGGTAGACAACTAAAAACATCAATTAGTATCAGAGGGAGGTTTTTCATCAAAAAGGTTAACCCCTTGAATAGATTTGCTCCTAGTTGTCTTAGAGGATACAAGCATGGACAGAGCCAAGGATTTTGCTAAGCTTCCCTTATGCACAAGGACTAACTTTTCCATGTGGAAAGAAAGAATAAAATTCTTCATGGAAGCTGTAGATCTAAGAATCTTTATGATAGTGGAAGAAGGACCTTATGTTCCAATGACAGCCTCCACCATTGACTCTACAAAGCAAGTTCTAAAGAAGCTTATGGATCTTGACAAAGATGAGATTGCGCCTGTATCTTAAGACTAAAAAGCCAATAATATCATCGCAAGTGCACTCGATGATTCTATGTTGTAGAATCTAATTCATTGCCAATCCGCCAAGGAAATGTGGCAGACTCTCATCATCCTGATGGAAGGTATCTAAGATGTAAGGGATGACAGAAGATCCATCCTGAATCAGAAATATGAAGCATTCAGACAAGGTCCTAAGGATTCTATTGTTGATATTATTGCAAGCTTCTTTAAGATTATCGACGGCCTAGAGTCTATGGCCGGGTCTTCACTAATAGATAATTGAATGACAAATTTCTGAGATCCCTGACTAAGGAATGGGATAACAAAGTCTGTGCAATTCGGGAGTTTGGTAAGCTGGCAGAGACTGACCCTCTAAAGGCAGATATCTCGAGGAAGTCAAAAGCTACATCTCCTGCTCCCACACAGGAAGAGAGTGAAGAAGAAGCTTCAGAGTCAAGTACCTCGGGCTCAAAGCTATCGGAAGGTGAGTTTTATTTTCTTTCAAGACAGTTCAAGAAGTTCTTGAATAATAAGAAATAGTTTAGAGGCAAAGATGCCTCGTCCAGAATATCACGTCATGATGATGATCGTCACAAGAAAGTTTCAAGTAGCCAAGACAGGTATAACTCAAAATAGAACAAACATATTACTTCTTACATTGTTTGTTATTGTTACAATAAGCCAGTATACGTCATAGCTGATTTCCCTCAACAGAAGAAGGAGAGTGGAAGAAGAGAGGAGAAGAAATCTTCTTATAATAAGAAGAAAACTGAAAGAAGCCTGGTAGCCAAGAAGGCCAAGACCCTAAGCAATACAGACTCATCTGAGTCTAGTGATGATGAGGAAGCCTACTTTGGGCTCATGGCACATACAGATGAAGAAGAACCCCAATTCACTGGGAAGGTAAACTCTCACACCCCTCTCTCGGAATCAGATGCTTCTGACCGTGATCATGAGGATTGTTCGTCTGATGATGATAAGAGTTAATCAAGGCTTACGACAAATGTCTAAGAGTCGCAAGAACTCAAGCTAAGGAGATTAAATCTCTTAAGGATAAGGAGATAGATATGAGGGAGGAAGTCACAATGATGGACTCACTCAGAAAGGAATTCCATAATACAATGGAAGAATATAATAAAGCTCTCGAGCACCTGAACCTGAAGGAGAAAATCATTCACAAGTTGGAAGAACAACTTTCAACTGAAAAGAAACTTGTTGAAAGTTTTTCCAAGTCCAAGACAGTCCTTCCACTAATGGCTGAGTTCTCTGCTCAGAGTAAAGGAGCTATCTTAGGCCATGTGTCTGCCCCTAGTAAATCTTCTAGGAGAAATAAAGCCTAAAGAAGAAATAAGGCTGTCAAGAAAGCTCTATACAAGGAGGAAGGGAAAGCTCCTCAAGACCAAACTTCGTTTAAAAAGGTGATCTTTCAAACAAACGAGTTTGATATTGATTCATCCTACAGTCAATTGTCAAGCCTACTTATGTAGAGCCCAAGTCTCGGTACCAAGGATGGACCCGTACCCGGAACTTTGGTGAAAGTGTCTTCAAGACACCTTATGAAGAGATCACTCTTCAGAGCTACGACCCTTATAGTCATGGTCATAACATCAAGAAAGCTCCAAATGTTAAGCCCGATGTGGAAAAGCCTCTCAAGGGAAAGAAGTCATGTGAGTGCCATCACCACGAAGCTTCTACCTCCAAGTTGGTTTTCCCTGTTACACCACACTCTCAAAGGGTCAAGCAGGAGAACGTTAGGCAAAGATACAATAGGTTTGACTGTTGGTGTTGTGGCAAAATTGGTCACTTTGCTATAGATTGCTGGTTTAACCCCAGATATTATGTAATTCCTCAAGGTAATAATGTGAGAAAGACCACTCACAATGTTAACACACGTAGGGGGAGTACGCTAACTAGAGACCAACGACCCCAACAGGTTTGGGTTCCTATGGCAAATTGATTCTACTTTTGCAAGGTTGTCCAAAGGCCGCCAAAAATCTTATCTTGTATTTGGACAGTGGATGCTCTCGGCATATGACTGCGAATAGAAGCCTACTCCAGAATTATACTCTAGTAATAAACGGGCCAAAGGTCATCTTTGGAGGTTCTGATAGAGGGATTACAAAAGGCTACAGTATGATTACAAATGGTAGTGTATCCTTCTAAGATGTAGCTTATGTTAAAGGATTGGAACACAATCTTATAAGCATAAGCTAGCTCTGTGATAAAGGATACATAGTCGAATTTCATGTAGACAAGTGCTTAATAAAATAAGTCGATAACTTAGAAACGATTCTATCAGGCACTCATATTTTATTTAAATTTTATTTGTATAGACACTACTACACCAGTGTGTTTTTTGGAAAAAGATAGTGTGTCTCTTAGTGACTAATGGAACAAGAGATTAGCACATATAATTCACAAAACTATTAATAAATTGTTTTCTCTTAATTTAGTACGTGATGCACCCAACGTTAAGTACATTAAAGATAGACCATGTCACGCATGTGTAAAAGACAAGAAAATAATGGCTACTTTTAATAGCATTAATGGCAAAGACTCTAATAGGTGTTTACACCTACTTCATATGGACTTGTTTGGTCCACTACAAATTAGAAGTTTGGGAGGTAAGGATTATACAATGGTTATTGTTGATGATTACTCTCGCTTTGCGTGGGTGTTCTTTCTAAAACACAAGTCAGATACTTTTGATATCTTTACTAATTTTGTCAGTCAAGTTTAGAATGAATACAGCTGCTCGGTTATCAAAATCAGATGTGACAATGGAATAGAGTTCATGTCTGGGGCCATGACAAAATTCTGGGAAAGTCTTGGTATCTTTCATCAGTTTTCCTCTCCTCATACTCCTCAATAGAACGGAGTAGCTAAGAGAAGGAATAGAACACTCATCGAGGCCTACAGAACCATGTTGAGTGATGCTTCCTACCAGAATATTTCTGGGCTGAAGCCGTCAGCACTGCATGCCACGTGCAAAATTGATCACTCATAAACAAGAACCATAATATGACACCTTACGAAAACCTAAAGGGCAGGAAACTGACAATTGTATATTTTAGAATCTTTGGTAGTAAATGCTTCGTCCTTAATAATGGGAAGTATCAGACAACTAAATTTAGCGAAAAGAGCTTTGAAGGTATTTTTGTAGGTTATAGTAGCCATAGTAAGGCATATATGATTTTTAACAAGAAAACCCTGGTGGTAGAAGAATCTATTAATGTTGTATTTGATGAGACGAGCTTGCTGTAAGGCAGCTCTTCTAGTGTATTTATTGAAGATGTAGGTTAAAGACTAAAGGAATTAAACTTGTATGAGCTGACTGAAGAAGAAGCTCAAAAGTTCATAAAGATCACCACTCCAACCCCAATTGGAGAGGTTGATCACCATGATGAAGATGTCATCCAACTTTATGAAGTCACTCCAGTGATTGAGGAAGTTCCAGATGCAAGAACTCTAGAACTCAGACACGTGAAGGATCACCCAATTGATCAAATCATTAAAGATCCCCAGGATGGTGTCAGAACTCGTAGAGGTATAACTAATGAAAATCTATATTTAAGTTTCCTCTCGCAGGTTGAACCAAAGAAGTTTGAGGAAGCAAACTCAAACGCATCTTGGATAATGACAATGGAAGAATAATTAAATCAATTCAAGTGTTGCCAAGTCTGGAAGCTTGTTCTAAGACCCAAAGGTAAGAATGTTATCGTAACAAAGTGGGTCTATAGGAACAAGATTGACGAAGTTGGAATAATTATAAAGAACAAGGCCAGACTCATCGCCAAGGGATGTAGATAAGAAGAAGGAATAGACTTCGATCAGACGTATGCATCAGTGGCATGGCTAGAGGCAATCCAGTTGTTCCTAGCATATGCAGCACTTAAGGGCTTCACTGTCTATCAGATGGACGTGAAGTCAGCCTTCCTTAATGGTGACATAAAGGAAGAAGTGTATGTGGAACAACCTCGTGGTTTTGTTGATTCTAACCATCCCGAGCACGTTTATCTTTTATTTAAAGCTTTATATGGTTAGAAACAAGCTCCCCGAGCTTGGTATGAGACGCTGTCTAGCTTTCTTATTGAGAACAAGTTCACAAGAGGAAAGATAGATAAGTGATTATTTCTTAGGGAAATAAAAGGAAAGATTTTGCTACTGCAAATCTATATCGATGACATCATATTTGGCTCTACTGACGACAACCTTTGAAAGGTTTTCCAAACTTATGCAAGAGGAGTTTGAAATGAGCAGTATTGTGGAGCTGAAGTATTTCTTAGGACTTCAGGTGAAACAATCTGAAGATGAAATTTTCATCTCCCAGACAAAATTCACCAAGTAATTAATTAAGAAATTCGGAATGGAGAACGCAACCTCTATGAGGACTCCAATGGGTTCAACTATGTCTCTGGACAAGGATGAGAAAGGGAAACCTTTTGATGAAACCAAGTACAAAAGCATAATTGGATCCTTACTCTATTTTATTGCTAGTAGACCTGACATAATGTTTTCAACATGTGTGTGTGCTAGATTTCAAGTGAACTCTAAGGAATCTCACTACGCTGCTGCAAAGCTGATTTTGAGATACCTTAAAGGTACACCAAATCTTGGCTTATGGTACCCAAGAAGTAATGATAGCGAACTGATAGGTTTTTCAGATGTAGATTTTACAGGAAGCAAAGATGACAAGAAAAGCACTTCCGGCCCTTGTCAATTCCTAGGAAGAAGGCTTATCTCCTAGAGAAGCAAGAAGTAGAATTGTGTCGCAATTTTAAGAGTTGAGTCAGAGTATATCTCTACAAACAATTGTTGTGCACAATTGCTATGGATAATGAACCAATTTGAAGACTACAATATGAAGTTCAAGAACATTCCAATGTTTTGCGACTCCTCCGGTGCAATTGCAATTGCCAACAACCTAGTCTCTCACAGCAGGACAAAGCACATAGAGCTGAGGTACCATTTTATCAGGGAGCATGTGTAGCATGGAGACATCAATCTCCAGTATGTTCCAACTGACAAGCAGGTTGTAGACATTTTCACAAAGCCATTAGACGAGGCCAAGTTCTCGTTCTTAAAAACAGAACTTGGCATGCTCAACAAGGAAGAATGAAGAAAAAGGTCTCAAATCAAAGTTCAAGAATCGGGCTACACTTCAAAAAATGAAGAAAATTATTCTCTGGACTTCACTTCTCGAGAAGACACTTAGTACTTGAGTACCGCAGATCTCTACTCGAGTAATACAGTTGATTCCCGAGAAATACTTCTCGAGTACCTATCTGATTCTCGAGAACTTCATATCTGCTTATCGAGAAAGAAATTCTCTACTCGATAACTTCTGTTTCTCCTCTCGAGAAATGACTTGTCTTTCAAGAAATCAGTTGCAGGATTTTCTTTCTCAAGTTCAAATTTTTGATATTAGCACCCGGGCACCTCAACCGCCATACTTAAGGTATTTAACTTTTATTATTTTCTTAATCATCCAGATTTAGGGTTTATATAAATAGCATAAGATAAGAAAAATCCAATTTCCCGAATTCAAATCTTGTTCTCGAGAAAACCTTTCGGCTTCTCTGTCTCCATCGACTCTCACGCGAACTACCCTGCTCCTCCTCTCGTTGGTCAGCAGTCCATTCAATTTTCACTCGATGGCTCCTCCGTCGAAGGTTTGAATTGGCAGTGAACTAGTTACCACTGGAATTGCCGAACTCTCTGACGATTTCCACAATGTTTTACTTCTACTAGAAGCCGCCGAACTGTACTTCGTTTTGGAACATCCGTGCAAGATTCTTCTTCCAGATGTTGAGGAATTCTTCCAGAATGCCAAAAATAAATAGAAATAGGAATATTCTCAAATTTAAAGTTCATGGAATCAAGGTCAAGCTAACCACCCCAATCGTCTCCAAGCTCCTCCAGCTTCCTATCATCGATGAGTAAGATGACCTAACTGTCGAAGACTACGATCGCGCATGTAGATTCTGTGGTATCTCCGTTGGTGTGTGCACCATTCTCCACCCTAATCTCAATGCAGAGAGAAGGCTGCTTGTGGCTTTTCTTGGAAAAATCCTTCTGTGCCACACCAGTTCGATCAGTTTCATCACAAATGACTTCTTTGACATGATGACAGCAGTGATATGCATGAAGAAATTTCAGTGGGGTATGATGATTTTTGATAAAATCAAAGACAGTATTAAAGCACCAAATTTTGGCAGAATAGTTTCTCTTCTCGTTCATGTGCTCAAGCCAGAAATTTTTGATTTCTCTAAAGATATTTCTTGGCATCACATGAAGAAAGTCTCTATTTCCTCCATTCAAAGAAGGGAACTCAAGATTCAGAACCCTATCCAAGCTGCCAAATCCCATGATCCCCAAGTGGATGAGGACAGGACTCCATCTGTAACATCCCATTTCCGGCTAGACCCCTAGGAGTGGTTTTTCCATGACTAGGTCATGACAAAACCCTAGGAAACCCAAAAGACCAAGAGAGATTAGGTAGGAAGGTGAAAATCACCTTGGTCTGCAAATAGTAGGTCAGAAACTTGCTTAAAATAAGATTAGGACTCGGGCGTTGAGTGCGTCGAGTGCACTCAATACCATAAGTAGAATGGCGTTGAGTGCACTGACTGCACTCAATGCTATCATACACGCGGGTTGGCGTTGAGTGCGTCGAGTGCACTCAACACCATAAGTTGAATGGCGTTGAGTGCACTGACTGCACTCAACGCCATCTTGTGTTGTCTGGATGGCGTTGAGTGAGATGAGCTCACTCAATGTCGTAGACTTGATGGCCTTGAGTGAGCTTAGCTCACTCAATGCCATAAACTAAACAGTGTTGAGTGCACGGACTGCACTCAACGCCGTCTGCTGAAGTCTGGAATGGCGTTGAGTGAGCTGAGCTCACTCAACGCCGTAGTCTGGATGGCGTTGAGTGAGCTTAGCTCACTCAACGCCATAAGCTTGATGACGTTGAGTGCACAGACTGCACTCAACGCCATCTTAAGTAGGTTGGATGGCGTTGAGTGATCAGAGCTCACTCAACTCCATAAGCTAGACGGCGTTGAATGCACAGACTGCACTCAACGCCATCTTAAGTAGGCTGGATGGCTTTGAGTGAGCAGAGCTCACTCAACGCCTTAAGCTAGACGGCGTTGAGTGCACAGACTACACTCAACGACATCTAAAGTAGGCTGGATGGCGTTGAGTGAGCAAGGCTCACTCAATGCCATAAGCTAGACGGCATTGAGTGCACAGACTACACTCAACGCCATCTTAAGTAGGCTGGATGGCGTTGAGTGAGCAGAGCTCACTCAACGCCATAAGCTAGACGACGTTGAGTGCACAGACTGCACTCAATGCCATCTTAAGTTGGTGGATGGCGTTGAGTGAGTAGAGATCACTCAACGCCATTTTACTTAGAAACTTTTTTAGCTTGGCTGATGCTTCAGTTGAATCGGGCCGATCTACGAAGTCGGCCAGAATGTGTATTGGGCCGTTTCTTTTATTAAGACTTAAATTAAGCCTTATTTTGTGATATGGACTTGCTGTGCCACGTGGCAGCCATCTCCTCTTCCTTCCAGCCATGGCCGAGCATCGATTTGCATGGCAATTAATGTCTTTTAAAGCTCGGCTCCATCCTCTCCCCCTTGAAACGACTGGATTCAACTCCTCTCGGGGAGAGGAGGAGTTTCCAGCCTTCTCTTAGCTATTTTGAGCCGTTCCATCTCCCCTCTATCATGGACGAAGCATGCTTTTAAGGAAGCATTAATGGCTTGACAGCTTATACCCACCCGCATCCCCATTTCTTCCCTTTAAAAGACTCCATAGACTTAGAGAGGAAGTTTTCACCCTTGCTCGACAAAGCTAGAGCTTATTACCTTGCTGCTGAGGAATTCCGGCGATACCACAATAGCGCAAATGGCATCCCGACGACCGGGTCGACTCCAAACCGCGAATAAGGTCCTCCTCTACCTCTTCATCTATGGATAGATCTTAGGAATTATTAGGAGAGACATCGGGATCAATAGAGCTGGATCGGGTGAGCGTTTTCATGGGTTTTTCCGAAATTCATGGTGGTCGGGTTCAGCGGAAACCACCACCTCCGGTGGCCAAACCACCATCGATCGATAGCCATCATCTCGATGGAGGTAGTGGTGGCGGTGGCTGGCCAGGGAGGTGGCCAAATGGCCGGCGGTGGCTCATGCAAGCTACAGGTTTTATACATTTTTATAGAGTTGCTGGTTTCGGGTTTTGAGAAGATGAACAGTGCCTAATATCAAACATGATATTTATTTATATATAGTATACAGTACTTAATCACTTTTATCAAGCTCATTTTGATGCTATTAAATGAGGCACCTGAGGCCGTTTTAGGAAAAATGGCCAGTCACAGAAGTTGTATCCCTTCGAGTCTAGATTATTCTAAAATTTATTTCAACACCATTGGGTAAGTGGTTTGACCACATCACCCATTTAGATGGGACCTATACCTAGGGCTATCCTGAGATTCAAATGTATTCCCACCTTTCGTCCCTCGTCCAAATGAGCTTAAATTTGGTCAGGGGGTCTGCCTTTGCTATACCTAGGGCCTGTCCAAAAATGGGAATTTTTGGAGAATGTTTTTCTATAGTTTTTAGAAAAATTTAATAAACCATGTATAAATTAATTAGGTGTCCTAAACACCTCAAAATCCCACCAAACTTGGGTGAGTAGTCTTAGAGGGCATGTTAAGGCTCTGGTAAAAATTTCATCTCATTTGGAAATGTTTTGATTAGTTTTTTATCCAACCCTAGGTTGACCCTTATAGGGTTAAATAGGTAAAAACACCCTCTGTGGGTTTTGAGTTGTCAAATCACCTCAATAGAGGCTGAAATGTTGGTCAATGACTTGTTATGGTATGACACATCCTCCAATGGAATTTGGGGTGGTTCGGGGCAGGGTAGCCCTAGAACTCTTGGGTTGGCCCTTTTATGGGATTTTTAGGGTTCGATGGTCATTGGGTCAAATGACCTTGGAATGACCTAAAAATTGATGGACAGGACCATAGGGTGTACAAGGTCCTCTGGTTGAAGTTTCATTGAATTTTAAAGTCTTTAACCCCCTCAAATCCCTAACCCTAGTTTAGGGCACAAAGCCCAATGATTGGGTTTAGGCAAACAAAACAACTCACAATAACTTGAAACTTGGGCAGGATAATTAAGTTATAGGAAGTTGTCCTAAAATAATTTTGGTGGAATTTTTAGACTATTAAAATCAGTACTTCCTTTATAACCCTAGCAATGCCCCTAAATTTTATGTTGCTTGTTAGGAAAATTATGTCCATTACAAAGTTGTAAAATTTAGCATTTGGAAGTTTTACATCATGGTAGCCCCCTCTGTATTTTTATTGAAAATTTTAGATGATTATTTTAGGCACTTGATTCATAAATTATGAATAATGGAATTTTGATCATAAATAGATGTGGAGCTTAATATCATTATGCAAATTATGAAATCTGGTCAGTGAGTGTTTTAAGACAATATGCATGTTCTGGAATTTTCTCATAATTTTTAGGTGACTATTTACAGTACTTGCTTCAATAACCCTAGAGTATGGAATTATCTATGTAAATAAAATTTGGAGTTACTGTTTACTGGAAAATTTGGAAAATCTTTCTAGAGTGTTTTTAGGCCATAAGTATCTTACTGGATTTTTGTTATAATTTTTGGAACAATATTTCTGACCTTTGATTCTTAAATCTGTATTATTGACCTTATGTTCTAAATTGTGATTTGGGGTCCTAAACCATTTTAAAAATTTAAATATCTTGGATTTACTGTTAAATTACTGCTTAGTATTTATCATGATTTTATGAATCTCTATACATACCTGAAAAGTGCACTTCATGTTCAGAATCTTCATTTCCTAGTGTTGGAAGAAAATAATTAAATACTCATTAATTTAGGAAAATTATGAATCACTGGCTTTTATCTAGTTAGGTAATGATAGGCCCCCATAAATTATATTGAGTCATTCTGATGAATATTTATAGTGCTACCTATTACAATCATCATATCGTTAGGTAAGGACTGCGAATAGCCTTAATACAGAAAATGAGTATGGTGGGGTTAGGCCTAAGATTGGAGAATTCAAATAGCTTTGGTTTTGGATAAGTAATATGGGTCACCATGGAAGATATTTGGGAAGGGTAGTAAGGAGTGGTTTGGCTAGAGTGTAGAGGTGTTCGGGTTCGACGAAAGATCGTCTTTCCCGAAGAGAGGAAGATTAAAAATCACACTAGGGTAGTCTATCGTAACACGAGGAAGTAATGGGTAAAGGGAATCAACCAATAACAATAAGTGCCTTGCGAAAGAGAATGATGGGCTTCAGCTACCATCATAGTTCCTAGTGCCCTTTGAGAGCCTTTCACAGGGAATACCGGGGGCAGTCCTGGGCTAACGTAAACTATACTAATAAGCTGAAAAGACTAACTTAGTAATTAGGGTTGCACATTTCACAAACACAGATGGCACGGGAAGATAGTTGGGAGCTTTGGCTCGATTGGTTAAGAGACGGACAGAATGGTCTGAGGAGCTTCGGCTTGATTGGTTAAGAGACAGACGGAATTGTCCGGGGAGCTTCTGCTCGATTGGTTTGATACGATAAATATTGCATGTGCATAGTCATGATAGAAAATTAAAGTGGTGGGTCTTTGGTATTGGAGGGTTGATGCACCGACGACAATACGCTGACTCGACAAGTGTTAGCACTTTGCCAACAGAAGTCCAGTGCGCCAGCCGGCAAGAGTACGCAGGAGTCCGCTTCGTGCACCAAGCGTTGAGGTGTAAGATAGGTCTGACTGGTAGTGCTTTACTGGTTTAGAGGTGGGCGAGGCCCAACCTACCGCTTACGTCTGCCACTACGGAGGTATCCTGGGAGGTAACGGCTCCGAAAGCGGTAACTAAAAGTATGTGTGCACAGAGTAAGGTGTGTGTGTTGCACTTGCATGATTCATCATACCCACTAGCATGTCATGGCATAATCGATTCATTTTACCCCTGCCACCTAATATATAAGTTGAATGGGCGATTATACAATAGGCCTTGCAAAACGACACATTAGTCTATAAGCTTGTGTGGGCAAGTTTATAATTTAGGTCATTTTTGATATATATATATATTGATGTTTGATAACCGACACCCAAACGTATAAATTGGTATGGGACTTTTTATACGATGGGAGCCTTGCAGATGATCCCTTGGCTTAGGTGCTTCCGCACATAAGTTAAGGTTACATTTCCTACTTTCTGTTTCTGTCATATTTGCTATAAATTGCTAGCATAGGTCCGCTGTCACCTGCTTTTGATTTATTCTCAACCTTCATGTCCTTCCTTTTCTTCCTCTCCGCTCGGTACTTAGGAGCCATGGAAGAAGGGGTAGGGGATGATAGGAATTAGTCTTATAGACTAACGGTTTTCGGACCACATCATTTAGGGGATCGTGGAGCCCAGCATGGAGTAATAGCCCCGGAGGTCGGCCCGATTGGTGATAGGGCAGTCTAGCTCAGGAGTTCAGCCAGCTGGGACTGTGAGTCCCGAATTATAGTAGATGTTTTAGTTTGCTTCTTCTTGAGTGACCTGTAGTGAGGATTATGATGTACTGGGCATAATACCTTACTTTCAGTACCTGTTATACTATTTATGTGGACTCTCCCTTCGTGGAGACTTTTATTTCTATACATGTGATTTCTGTGGACTTGCTTTTCATTTATTGTGCTACCTTTCTGTGATCGAATTGGCCGGCAGAATCGGCGCTTTGTGGTGATGACCCTTTAGGGCGTGAAGGTGTCACCGCAAAGCGGCGATCCTGGGCCTAAGACCCCGGTGTTCAAAAAAAAATGGGGGTCTTACAAGTGGTATCAAAGGAAACCTCAATCAGAAGAGTAGCAGTCCACTAACCCTTGGACACCCCCGCTCGAGTTTAGTTTGGGGAAAAACTAAGCAGCGGAAGCATTGTGTGCCCATGTGAGGGTAACATGTAATTGTCCACTATTAATTATGCTTGAGTCAATTGCTTACAAATGATTTTTGATGTGCAGCCTCCATCACAGCCAACACCACAGGGCGGAGCCCAGCAGACTCCGAATGATGCACCACCTCCACCGGTCCCCACTCCATTCCTACAGTCGGAGATAGGGCAGACGCTGATAGCCATTCTTGAGACTTTCAGGGCTCAGCAGGTTCCGGCTCCGCAGCCAAACCCGGGAGCCAACTGGCTGAGCATCTTCCGAGGACTCTCTCCCCCATCCTACTTAGGGATAGAGTCAGCTGTCCGGACAGAAGAATGGCTGGACATTATGTACGAGATGTTGACAGGGATACGGTCCCCCTGGGAGGAGAGAGTTCCATTGGTGGTCTCTTGCTTGGAGTCTCATGCCAAGATATGGTGGAAGACGTCACTGATCACGACCTTTGCGGATATGAAGATTGCAGAGATTACTTGGGGGAGTTCAGGGCCACGTTACTGGAGCATTTTGTTCCACAGTAGGCTAGGATGAGCAAGAGGACAGGTTTTTATAGCTGAAGCAGGGCACCCGGACGGTGGTAGAGTACCACCGAGAGTTCAACCACCTAGCTCGGTTTGCGGACTCGTATCAGTTAGACGAAGCTGGATATATCAAGAGATTCTACAAAGGCCTCTGAGAGGAGCTGAGGGATGCACTGTTGTTTGTATCATAAGGGCCCATTTCCCGTATATTGGAGATGGTTATAAGGATAGAGGCTGATTGGCAAGCTACTCAGGGCCGAAAACGGCCAGCGGAGGATCAGGGTTGAGGAGCAAGGAACGATCAGAGACGAGCCCGTATCACGGACGGGAGGAGGGTCAAGGACCAGCCTCGTCAGGAGCCAAGACAGGAGATAAGGGAGCCAGTGGTGGTGGCTCCACCACCTCTTCAGGCATGGGAGGGACAGAGACCCGGGGGAATGGTATATCCCCCGCCAGAGTGCTTCCACTGCCATCAGGTTGGTCACATCCACAGAAAATGCCCCATGATGGGGGCACCCCCACCAGCACCACTGGCTGCCCAGCCAGCGCAGTATTTTTGAGGCAAAGGTCGTGGCCGAGGACGAGGATACTAGGGTGGGGATCGTAGATAAGGAAGAGAGCAGGTATATGCTTAGGACTTGGCACAGCCTCAGAATCCAGAGCAGGTCATAGATGGTACGCTGCAATGTTTCGTTATTTTCATAGAACTCCCCTCTTGGTTGTTAAATTATAAAACTACACTAGATAGAATAAATAGAAAAGATAAACTCGTTATAGAATCCTAAGACATTTAATCACCCCAGGTATAGTCTTCATCAGCATCAAGCCTGCCCGCATGCTTTTCGATACCGGAGCTTCTCACTCCTTCGTGTCGGAGATGTTTGTAGAAGGATTGGAAGGCGTGGAGCGATTCACGAGCTTGGTGATGAGGGTGCAACTTCCCAATGGATCTGAACTCCTTAGCTCGGACCACTACAATATGGAAGTAGAAATCGGTGGAAAGGCGTTTGAGGCTCCGGCGGCGCTCTTGAAGTTGATGTACTACGACTTGATCCTGGGCATGGTATGGCTGCATTGGAACCATGCCCATATTGATTTCCAAGCAAAGAGGATCACCATGAGACACGAGGACTCTTTTATTATTATCAAAGGTATAAGACTTGCCTCCCGTATTCTCTTATCATTAGTTCAGGCCATTAAGGCCCATCTACAGGGGAGGAAGTTTATCAGGTTCTATTTGAGATGGCAGAGGTCAAGGAATCTGTGACAGACATTCCAGTAGTACGAGACTTTGTAGATGTTTTTTTAGAGAAGCTGTCAGGTCTACCTCCGCACCGGGAGCAGGACTTCAGGATACAGCTTGTGCCGGGGGCCATGCCGACATCTAGGACCCCTTACCGGATGGCCCCGAAAGAGTTGACAGAGTTCTAAAGTCAGTTGCAGGAATTAGTAGAGGCAGGGTTTGTCCGGCCAAGCTCTTCACCTTGGGGATCCCCGGTGTTATTTGTCAAGAAAAAAGGACAGAAGTCTTCGCTTGTATATTGATTATCGAGCACTGAACAGACTGATGGTCCGGAATACATACCCGCTGCCACGGATTGACGTGTTGTTCGATCAACTGTAAGGAGCACATTTTTTATCGAAACTCGACTTAAGGTCATGGTACTACCAGTTACGGATTCGAGAGGAGGACATTCCGAAGACCGCCTTCAGTAGTAGGTACGGACTATATGAGTTTACAGTGATGCCCTTTGGGCTCACAAATGCATCTTCAGTATTTACAAGCCTCATGAAGAGTGTATTCAAGGAGTATTTGGATGTATTCGTCATCGTATTTATTGACGACATCCTCATCTACTCAAAGACAAAGGAGGAGCATACACGACACCTGACGTTTACTCTAGAGAGGCTACGGGAGCACCAACTGTACGTGAAGTTCAGCAAATGCCAGTTTTGGTTAAAGGAGGTGGCCTTCTTAGGTCATATTATCATCAGAGCGGGGTTGGTAGTAGATCCGGCCAAGATTCAGGCAGTGTGGGACTGGCCACCGTTGAAGGCAGCCACGGATGTACGGAGCTTCCTGGGACTTGCCGGATATTACCGAAAGTTCGTCGAAGGATTCTCCCGAATTATGCTCCCTCTTACTTCCCTAACGAAGAAGGAATACCCTTTCGTTTGGACGCCACAGTGCGAGGTGGCCTTTGTGGAGTTGAAAGATCGGCTTACCTCGGCTCCCATTCTCTCTCTTCCATCAGGAAGGGAGGGATTCGAGGTGTACATGGATGCTTCCTACCAGGGGATGGGTGCCGTCTTGATGTAGAACGGGCACGTGATAGCCTACGCCTCCCAGCAACTAAAGATACATGAGAAGAACTATCTAGTGCATGATCTAGAGATGGGTGCAGTGATTTTTGCTCTGAATATTTGGCGACACTATCTCTACGGGGTTCATTGTGACATCTTCTCAAATCACAGGAACTTGAAATACGTGGACACACAGAAGGAACTCAACATCAGACAGAGACGTTGGGTGGAGTCCTGTCATATTACCAATACACCATGCACTACCACCCTGAGAAGGCAAACGTGGTGGCAGATGCTTTGAGTCGGAGAGGAGATACCTCAGGAAAGGGACCACAACTGATGTCCATGGAGCTAGTCCGGTCCTTTAGAGATATGCAGATATCCCTAGTGTCCGAGGATGATCTAGAGCTGTACATGGAGTACTTGGGATCGATGGTTGCCATAGATGACATTCGGGACCGCATCCGGGATGGACAGAAGACAGATGTATGGGCAGAGCTGATATTCCGAGCCTTGTAGGAGGGTTCGACAGAGGATTATTCCCTTAGAGACGGATTGCTATATTTTAGAGGCAGGGTCTATATACCCGCAGGAGGCCAGATTCGGGAGGACATCATGGCAGAGGCACATTGTAGCAGATATTCTATACACCCGGGGATCACCAAGATGACGACAGACTTGAAGAAGACGATGTTTTGGCCAGTGATGAAGAAGGACATTACATACTTCGTGACTCATTGCGAGGCATGCCAACTGGTGAAGGCGGAGTGTAGGAACCCCGCGGGATTGCTACAGCCACATCCAGTCCCGGAGTGGAAATTTGAAGACACCGCAATGGACATCGCAATGGACTGTATTCATGGGCTTCCCCGATCACGGACGGGAAACGACTCAATTTGGTTCATCGTCGATTAGTTGACGAAGGTGGCTAGAATCATTCTGATCAAGAAGGATGACTCTGTGGGAGTACTAGTGCGGAGATTTGTGGAGCAGTTTGTCGATACCACAGGGTGCCCAGGACGATCGTGTCGGATCGGGATGGCCGGTTCACTTCCACGGAGTGGAGATCCGTGCAGGCTTACTTAGGCACGCGATTGACCTTCAGCACCACATTCCATCCCCAGACGGATGGGCAGACGTAACGCACCAATCGGATGTTGGAGGACATCCTGAGGCTATGCATATTGGACCGTGGGGAACCTTGGGAGAAGCTCTTACCACTGGTCGAGTTCTCCTATAACAACAGCTACCAGTCCAGCATAAGGATGGCTCCTTATGAAGCCTTGTACGAAAGGAGATGTAGGACTCCACTTTCATGGATTCAGGATGAGGATCCGAAGGCATTGGGATCAGATTTTGTTGAAGACACCGAGGCTCAGGTGAGGCTGATCAGAGACAGGATGTTAGAGGCGCAGAGCATATAGGCTAAGTACTATGACGCCCGACATCGACAGGTAGAGTTTCAGGTGGGGTATCGAGTGTTTTTGAAGATCTAGCCCATGCATGGAGTTTCACGGGTGCGTGGTCAGAAGAAGAAGCTCAACCCTAGGTATATAGGCCCTTACAGGATCATGGAGCGGATCGGACCTCTAGCTTACAGGATGGAGTTACCCCCAGAACTGGCAGGTTTACACGATGTGTTCCATATTTCTTCACTTAGGAGGGCTCTACTGCGCCCGGAGCAGCAGATTTTGACCACAGATGGGTCTGTAGCTTCAGACCGATAAGTTCACTTAGAGCCAGTTCGGATCGATGAAAGAGGAGTACGGACCTTGCGTCATAAAAAGGTTCCGTTAGTCAAAGTTCTATGGAGGAACCACAGGCAGGAGGAGAATACCTGGGAACCACAGGACATGATGCGATAAAAGTATCCAGAGCTGTTCAGTCAGGTATACCTCACAACCTCTCAGGACATTCAATTTACTTTCCTATTTTAAACAAGTAGGACTGAAATTTGAAGAATATGGGCTAATCTTTTGTTTATTGGGGGTCTAGACTTTGTCAATTGGGCGAATTGGTCTTAGATTTGACTATCGCCTTCAAACCTCACACAGCAAACATGGCGTCGTGATGTAAATCTTTCAATTCTCATGGGATGTTACAAGTTTCTTTCTCCCCAATAGGAGCCCCTAGGCTTAATCTTGATTTCGGGGATGAAATCATTGTTTTGTTTATTGGGATTTGTAACATCCCATTTCCGGTTGACCCCTAGGAGTGGTTTTGCCATGACTAGGTCATGACAAATCCCTAGGAAACCAAAAGACCAAGAGAGCTTAGGTAGGAAGGTGAAAATCACCTTGGTCTATAAATAGTAGGTCAGAAACTTGCTTACAATAAGATTAGGACTTGGTCGTTGAGTGCACCGAGTGCACTCAACGCCATAAGCAGAATGGCATTGAGTGCACTGACTACCTCAATGCCATCTTATAGGCGGGTTGGTGTTGAGTGCGTCGAGTGCACTCAATGCCATAAGTTGAATGGCGTTGAGTGCACTGACTGCACTCAACGCCATCTGGTGTTATCTGGATGGCGTTGAGTGAGTTGGGCTCACTCAATGCCGTTGACTGGATGACATTGAGTAAGCTTAGCTCACTCAATGCAATAAACTAAACAGCGTTGAGTGCACGGACTGCACTCAACGCCGTCTGTTGAGGTCTGGAATGGCGTTGAGTGAGGTTGGCTCACTCAACGTCGTAGTCTGGATGGCATTGAGTGAGCTTAGCTCACTCAATGCCATAAGCTAGACGGCATTGAGTGCACAGACTGCACTCAACGCCATCTTAAGTAGGCTAGATGGCGTTGAGTGAGCAGAGCTCACTCAACGCCATAAGCTAGACGGCGTTTAGTGCAAAGACTGCACTCAACTCCATCTTCAGTAGGCTGGATGGCATTGAGTGAGTAGAGCTCACTCAACGCCATAAGCAAGATGGCGTTGAGTGCACAGACTGCACTCAACGCCATCTTAAGTAGGCTGGATGGCGTTGAGTGAGCAGAGCTCACTCAATGCCATAAGCTAGACGACATTGAGTGCACAGACTGCACTCAATGCCATCTTAAGTAGGCTGGATGGCGTTGTGTGAGCAGAGCTCACTCAACGCCATTTTACTTAGAAACTCTTTTTAGCTTGGCTTATGGTTCAGTTGAACCGGGCCGGTCTAGGAAGTGGGCCAGAATGTGTATTAGGCTTTTTCTTTTATTAAGACTTAAATTAAGCCTTATTTTGTGATATGGACTGGCTGTGCAACGTGGCAGCCATCTCATCTTCCTTCCAGCCATGGCCGAGCGTCGGTTTGCATGGCCATTAATGGCATTTAAAGCTCGGCTCCATCCTCTCCCCTTAAAACAACTAGATTCAACTCCTCTCGGGGAGAGGAGGAGTTTCCTGCCTTCTCTTAGTTGTTTTAAGCCGTTTCATCTCCCCTCCACCATGGCTGAAGCATGCTTTTAAGGAAGCATTAATGGCTGGATAGCTTATACCCACCCGCATCCCCATTTCTTCCCTTTAAATGACTCCCTAGACTTAGAGAGGAAGTTTTCACCCTTGCCCGACAAAGCTAGAGCTTATTACCTTGCTGTTGAGGAATTCCGGCGACGCTACCACCGCACAAATGGCATCCCGACGATCGGCTCGACTCCAAACCGCGAATAAGGTCCTCCTCTACCTCTTCTTCTATGGATAGATCTTAGGAATTATTAGGAGAGACAATCGGCTCAATAGAGCTGGATCGGGTGAGCATTTTCATGGGTTTTTCTGAAATTAATGGTAGTCGGGTTCGCCGGAAACCACTACCTCCGGCGGCCAAACCACCGCCGACCGATAGCCAACATCTCGACGGAAATAGTGGTGGCGGTGGCTTGCTTGGGAGGTGGCCAAATGGCCGGCGGTGGCTCATGCAAGCTACAGGTTTTATAAGTTTTTATAGAGTTGCTGGTTTCGGGTTTTGAGAAGATGAACAGTGCCTCATATCAAATATGATATATATTTATATATAGTATATAGTTCTTAAACACTTTTATCAATCTCATTTTGATGCTATTACATGAGGCCCCTAGAGGCCGTTTTAGGAAAAATGTCCACTCACAAAAGTTGTAGCACTTCGAGTCTAGATTATTCTAAAATTTATTTCAACTCGATTGGGTAAGTGGTTTGACCACAACACCCATTTAGGTGGGACCTATACCTAGGGCTATCCTGAGATTCAAATGGATGCCCACCTTTCGTACCTTGTCCTAATGAGTTTAAATTTGGTCAGGGGGTCTGCCTTAGTTATACCTAGGGCTTGTCCAAAAATGGGAAATTTTGGAGAATGTTTTTCTATAGTTTTTAGAAAAATTTAATAAACCATGTATAAATTAATTAGGTGTGATAAACACCTCAAAATTCCCCCAAATTTGGGTGGGTAGTCTTATAGGTCATGTTAAGGCTCTGGTAAAAATTTCATCTCATTTGGAGATGTTTTGATTAGGTTTTTATCATACCCTAGGTTGACCTTTATAGAGTTAAATAGGTAAAAAAAACCCTTGGGGTTTTGAGTGGTCAAATCACCTCAATAGAGGCTGAAATTTTGGTCACTGACTTTTTATGGTATGACACATCCTCCAATGGAATTTTGGGTGGTTTGGTGCAGGGTAGCCCTAGAACTCTAGGGTTGACCCTTTTATGGGATTTTTAGGGTTCGATGGTAATTGGGTCAAATGACCTTGGAATGACCTGAAAATTGATGGAGAGGACCAAAGGGTGTATATGGTTTTCTGGTTGAAGTTTCATTGAATTTGAAAGTCTTTAACCCCCTAGAATCCCTAACCTTAGTTTAGGGCACAAAGCCCAATGATTGGGTTTAGGCAATCAAAACACCTCACAATAACTTGAAACTTGGGCAGGGTAATTAAATGATAGGAAGCTATCCTAAAATAATTTTGGTGGAATTTTTAGACTAAAAAAATCAGTACTTCCTTTATAACCCTAGCAATGCCCCTAAATTTTATGTTGCTTATTATGAAAATTATGTCCATTGAAAAGTTGTAAAATTTAGCATTTGGAAGTTTTACATCATGTTAGCCCCCTCTGTATTTATATTAAAAATTTTAGATGATTATTTTAGGCACTTGATTCATAAATTATGAATTATGGAATTTTGATCATAAATAGATGTGGAGCTTAATATCATTATGAAAATTATGAAATCTGGTTTGTGAGTGTTCTAAGTCAATTTGTAGGTTCAGGAATTTTCTCATAATTTTTAGGTGAATATTTATAGTACTTGCTTCAATAACTCTAGAGTATAAAATTATTTATGAAAATTAAATTTGGAGTTACTGTTCACTGGAAAATTTGGAGAATCCTTCTAGAGTGTTTTTAGGCTATGTAGATCTTACTGGATTTTTGTTATAATTTTTGGAATAATATTTCTGACCTTTGATTTTTAAAATGGTATTATTGACCTTATGTTCTAAATTGTGATTTGGGGGCCTAAACAATTCTAAAAATTCAAATATCTTGGATTTACTATTAAATTACTGCTTAGTATTTATCATGATTTTATGAAGCTCTATACATACCTTAAAAGTGCACTTCATGTTCAGAATCTTCATTTCCTAGTGTTGGAAGAAAATAATTAAATACTCATTAATTAAGGAAAATTATGAATCACTGGCTTTTATCTAGTTAGGTCATGATAGACCCCCATAAATTATATTGAGCCATTCAGATGAATATTTATAGTGTTACCTATTACGTGCATCATATCGTTAGGTAAGGACTGCGAATAGCCTTAATGCAGAAAATGAGTATGGTGGGGTTAGGCCTAAGATTGGAGAATTCAAATAGATTTGGTTTTGGATAAGTAATATGGATCACCATGGAAGATATTTTGGAAGGGTAGTAAGGAGTTGTTTGGCTAGAGTGTAGAGGTGCTCGGGTTCGACGAAAGATCGTCTTTCCCAAAGAGAAAAAGGTTAAAAATCACACTAGGTTAGTCTATCGTAACACGAGAAAGTAATGGGTAAAGGGAATCAACCAATAACAATAAGTGTCTTGCGAAAGGGAACGATGGGCTTCAGCTACCATCATAATTCCTAGTGCCCTTTGAGAGCCCTTCACAGGGAATACCGGGGGCAGTCCTAGGCTAACGTAAACTGTACTAATAAGTTGAAAAGAGTAACTTAGTAATGAGGGTTGCACATTTCACAAACATAGATGGCACATGAAGATAGTTCGGAGCTTTGGCTCAATTGATTAAGAGACGGGCAGAATTGTCTGGGGAGCTTCGGCTCGATTGGTTAAGAGACGGACAGAATGGTCTGGTGAGCTTCAGCTCGATTGGTGTGATACTATAAATATTGCATGTGCATAGTAAGGAAAGAAAATTAAGGTGGTGGGTCTTCGGTATTGGAGGGTCGATGCACCGACGCCAATACCCTGACTCGGCAAGTGTGGTTAGCACTTCGCAAACAGAAGTCCGGTGCGCCAGCCGGCAAGAGTACACATGAGTCCGCTTCGTGCACCAAGCATTGATGCGTATGATAGGTCTGATCGGTAGTGCTTTACTGGTTTAGAGGTGGGCGAGGCCCAACCCACCGCTTCTGTCTGCCATTACGGAGGTTCCTAGGAGGTAACGGCTCCGAAAGGGGGAACTAAAGGTCTGTGTGCACAGAGTCGGGTGTGTGTGTTGCATTTGCATGATTCATCATACCCACTATCATGTCATTGCATAATCGATTCATTTAACCCCTGACACCCAATGTATAAGTGGAATGGGATGCTTATACAATAGGCCTTGCAAAACGACCCCTTGGTCTATAAGCTTGTGTGGGCAAGTTTATAAATTAAGGTCATTTTTGATATATATATACTGCTGTTTGATAACCGACACCCCAACGTATAAATTGGTATGAGACTTTTTATACGATGGGAGCCATGCAGAAGATCCCTTGGCTTAGGTGCTTCCGCACATAAGTTTTGTAAGACCCCCCTCCGGGAACACAACACACGGCACGAGGGGAGTCTTATGCCCGAAATAGCCGCCTTGCGGTAGCACTAACACACGGGTTAGCCTTTACCATAAGACGCCTATTCCGCCGGCTACAATCCATATCATAACAATTATGCCAACCCAACCATAACAGGAAAGTAAAGCAGTTCAATTCACAGCTAAGTTTAATTCCAAAAGAGCGGAAAGTAGCAAGCGCAACAGGCTTGTACAAAAGAACAAGAGTCTAGAAATGTTTTGCCAAACGGCTACATGAAAACACTCACGACTGTCACTGACGGTGCCGATGGCACCACCACCTCAGGTCCTATCGTCCGGGCCTGGCTGTCCTGCTGCATAGTCCGTTGCTGCTCTACCTGCGGGGTTTCCTCCTAAAAAAGGAAGACGTAGCAACCGTTAGTCATAAGACTAAGTGGCTTCACATCCGCTCCCCCGGTGACTCCTCGGCACCGGGCGGAGAAAGGAACAAATGTACAATATGTATATATATAAGCAAGTAAACAAGCAGGTGACTGTAAATATGGTGGAGTACAAACTACGCTACACAACTAGCAGTTCTACAAATATCTATATACATGACAGCAGGTATAAGTAATCAGAATAGTAACTTAACTTATAAGAGTGCCCATACAAACTTATAAGTTAAGGGTCGGCTTAACAGTAAAGTAACTCATCGTATAGGAGTGCCCATACAAACTTATACGATGAGGATCTTGTGTATGCAATGAATGACATGATGTGAATGTTATGCTATGGCCGAATCATGCGCACGCACATGCAAGTTGCTATGTCGACACAGACTTGTAGTTCCCACTTTTCGAGCAGGTAGCTAACCTCTCAGGCATCGTCCGTCGTGGCCAGACGGCGACAGTGGAGCGGGCGTCTCCACTACTAGGTGGTATCACACTACCTATCCTAGGCCCCCGTACGCCTCAACGCTAAAAACACAACAGCGGAGCTCTCATGCGTACTACGGCTCAGAAGGGGTCTTGGGTAAATGTGCACCAAGAACACAGCCCAACCTAGCCTTTGATTTCGAACCGGATGGAACCTCGGAAACGCACGAGGTGCAAGCCCAACCGTTCTCATGGCGCGGAGGAGATCTCGGGTTATGGACACCAAGTATCTAACCCTACCGCCCAAGGTCTACCCATTGGCTCCCATCGGTGTGACGACTGGCGAACCCGTAGACCTGCCACAGTCATTATCTCAATATCGCGACACGATGAATCATCGCACATCACATGCCCCAAAACAACTCACTCGATGCTACCCGTAGGGAGGCTACAACTCTAAGCATCGGTTGTTAATAAACCCCTTGGGCTCGGATTACGGTTACAAAATACTCTTCACATAGTGTTCATCATATTCACGCCCATTTATTCAATGAATTCACCTCAACACTTTGCATAATAGATATGTTCAACACCAAACTATATAAATATATTCTATACCAATCTCAACCCTTAATTTCTAGCCTTCTCATCCAATCCATTTCTCTACCAATACATGGTTATTCCTTATTACACAACCAAATGAGTAACCATGCTAAATTACAGTAACTACAACATTATAAATATATGGGAGCAAGATAACAAATGAGCAAATCACAACCATTGCAAGAGTGCTAGCATTATAAATTAACAAGTGCATTAACATAGGATAGCCCGATACTAAAACTGGGATTTCCGGAGCTACAGGAATCCGATCACAATGCACAACCCCTCGTTGGAAAGGTATTCGCGAGGGCTACGACTTTCGTGTTGAGTCGATCGCCCAGATCTGGTCGCAACATACCAGAAATTCAACTCGAATACGTACAGGAAACAGTTTCCTGTACAGGATTTTCCCGAACGCAGAGGACTCGAACCCGCTTTCCCGTGGCTACAGGTATCGCATGGAAACGTGCAACCACTCGTTGGAAAGGTAATTTCAAGGGCTACGACTTTCGTGTTGAGTCGATCACCCAGATTTGGCCAGAACACCTCTGAAATTGGCCACGAAGGTCGCCGCGTGCAGAAATCAGATTTCTGCACGCATCTTAAGGCGAGATGAACGGCATCCGTTCATCTTCTTCCTTGCAACGACCTCGCATAAACTTCTCCAGAAATCACACCCAACCTTATTTCTCCTTTTCAAAGCCAAACCCTCAACGAAAACCCCTCTCATCTCCACTTTGAATGATGAGAAGGTTGAGGGAGACTAAGCCTAGCAAACCTAGGCATGGCTTATCTTAAGAACTCTCCTCCTCACCATCAAGACTCTATGGAGTCGATGTCTCTCCTAAATAACTATAGATCTAGCACCAAGGGAGAGGGGAGGAAGCTCACCTCAAGTCCAGCGGTACCACCATGGCCGGCCATGAGCCTCGCACTCCTTCGTAGCGGCATTTCGTTTCCGCCAAAGATGGCCCGGCAATCTTCCTCCAAGGATGGCTCCGGCAAGCCTCTTCCTCCTCCAGCCAAGAGAACTCCCTCAGAAATTTCGGGGCTGAAGAAAGGGGATGAAATGCTAGGGTTTCACAACTTTTTCCTTTTTATACACCGCAGACACGGGTAGGCACACGGCCGTGTTCCTACCCGTGTTCAGGTGACACGGCCGTGTCACCTGCCGTGTTTAGGGCCGTGTTCATCCCAGAACATCTTTCTGCCATGTCGGGGTTGCGGCACACGGGTAGAGACACGGCCGTGTCTCGACCCGTGTCCTCAGCACACGGGTAGGGACACGCCCGTGTCCCAATACCTGTGTACCTCTCTGACTGCTATAAGCTTGGCATGAGGCATACGGGTATGGATACGGCCGTGTCCATACCCGTGTCGGCCAAAATCACCGTTTTGCCTTGTTTTCCTCATTTCCCATACGTTCGCACCTGTTCACCCACACCCCCATTAGGCTCACCACAGCCCCCTAGACATAAATACGCAATCGAGGGGCCTAGCGCGAATTGGGACGTTACAAATCCTATAAACAAAATAAAAGATTTCGTCCCCGAAATCAGGGTAAGGCTACGGGAGTGAAACACATAAAAAGGGAACTATGCTTTCAAATAAAATTCTTACCTGGAGTAAATAATTCCGGGTAGCGCCCTCGCATTAAATCCTTTGGCTCCCATGTGAACTCCTCCTTCCCATGATTAGACCATAGCACTTTCACCAAGGGAACACTTTTGCGGCGCAAGGTTCTTGTCTCGTTATCAACGATCCGCACCGGCTCCAGCCGCACAGACCTATCAGACGCCACGGCACCATCCGCCGTGGGGATATACTGTTCAGGCCGCAACAAAGCCTTCCGAAGCGACGATATATGGAACACGTCGTGAAGGTTCTCTAGCTCCGGTGGTAACTCCAATCGATAGGCCAGAGGGCCAATCCTTTCCACTACGACATAGGGCCCGACATACCTTGGGCTGAGCTTCTTGACTCCACGCACCCGCGACACTCCGTGCATCGGTCGAATCTTCAGGAACACCTTATCACCCACTTGAAACTCCACCATACGGTGCCTTGCGTTGTAATATTTCGCCTGTCGGCTTTGAGCCTCTAGCATTCGATCCCGGATCAACCTAACCACCGCGTCCGTGTCATCAATATACTCATTTCCCAATGTCTTCGGATCTTCGTCTTGCACCCAGGACAAGGGTGTTCTACACCTCCTTCCATACAAAGCTTCATGAGGTGCCATTCCAATACTGGCTTGATGACTGTTATTATAAGAGAACTCCACGAGAGGTAAGAGCCTCTCCCATGGTTCTCCTTTATCTAGCACACACAACCTCAAAAGGTCCTCCAATGTTCGGATGGTTCGTTCAGATTGCCCGTCCGTTTGTGGGTGAAAGGCTGTGCTAAAGGCGAGGCGCGAGCCCAAATAAGCCTGTACAGCCCTCCATTCTCTTGAAGTAAACCGACCATCCCGGTCGGAGACGATCGTCTTCGGCACACCATGGTACCGCACAAATTGTTCCACAAAGAGACGCACTAAGACGCCCACTTGCGCCTCCTTCTTCATTGGGATAAATCGGGCTACCTTGGTCAACCGGTCAACTATCACCCACACAGAATCATTCCCCGAGCGCGAGCGAGGTAACCCATGGACGAAGTCCATGGAGATGTCTCGAATTTCCATTCGGGGATGGGCAACGACTGTAGCATTCCACCGGGGCTTCTACACTCCGCCTTCACCATTTGGCAGGCCACACAATGAGTAACAAAGTACTTGACATCCCTCTTCATGCCCGGCCAACACAATGTCTTTCTCAAATCGGTGTACATCTTCGCGATCCCCGGGTGCACCGAGTACTTGGAGCAATGGGCCTCCTTTAGAATATCCTCCTGAATGTTGTCACCTTCGGGGATGTAAAGCCGGCCACGAAAATGGACGAGGCCGTCTTTTAGGGAGTATTCTTCCGTAGTCCCATCCTCCATTGACTTGAAAGCCGGGGTTAAAGCCGCATCCTTCTTTTGTTCCGTCCGGATCCGGTCTCGTATGTTGCAAACTATACTCATCGTGGCCAAATATTCTGTATACTCTTCCGATCGATTCTTAAAGACCAAAGTGATTTCCATCTCTTGCAGTGTCCGGATTAACTCCATCCTCATCAAGCGGGATTCCGTGCTCGTTCCCGGTGCCTTTCGGCTCAAGGCATCAGCTACGGAATTAACCTTCCCGGGGTGGTAATTCAAGGTGAATTCGTAGTCGCACAAGAACTCCAACCACCGCCGCTGTCTCAAGTTTTACTCCTTTTGGGTGTGAACGTACTTCAGATTTTTGTGATCCGAGTAGATCTCGTAGTGGACGCCATATAAATAATGCCTCCAAATCTTCAAGGCGAATACCACCGCTCCCAATTCTAGATCATGCACCGGGTAGCTGGCTTCATGCTTCTTCAACTGTCTTGAAGCATAAGCGATCACATGCCCATTCTGCATCAACACAGCTCCCATCCCTTGGTACGACGCATCCGTGTAAACTTGAAAGCCCTCCTTCCCAGATGGAAGAGCTAGGATGGGTGCAGTCGTCAATCTGTCCTTCAACTCTTGGAATGCAGCTTCGCACTGGGGTGTCCATTCAAACGGCACACCCTTCTTGGTCAGCGTAGTAAGGGGAAGGGCGATCTTCGAGAAGCCTTTCACGAACTTGCGATAGTACCCGGCAAGTCCAAGAAAGCTCCGTATGTCGGCCGCTGACTTCAATGGCGACCACTCCTTCACGGCCCGCACCTTGGCCGGATCTACAGCTAGCCCCGCCCCACTAATCACATGTCCCAAGAACGCGACCTCTCGAAGCCAAAACTCGCATTTGCTGAACTTGGCAAACAAAGTGTGCTCCTTTAGCTTCCTCAGTACTAAAGTTAGATGTTCGGTGTGTTCTGCTTCAGTCTTGGAGTAGACTAGGATATCATCGATGAACACGATGACAAAGATGTCCAAATAAGGGCTGAACACCTTGTTCATCAAGCTCATAAAGGCGGAAGGGGCGTTTGTGAGCCCAAACGGCATCACGGTGAATTCATACAAACCATATCTCGAACTGAACGCCGTCTTCTGAATGTCATCTTCTTGTATCCTCAGCTGATAATATCCCGAACGCAGATCTAACTTGGAGAACCAATACGATCCCACCAATTGATCAAATAATTCATCAATGCGCGGTAGGGGATAGGTGTTCCGCACCGTTAACCGGTTCAACTCTCGATAATCAATACATAACCGCAGGGTGCCATCCTTCTTTTTGACGAACAAAACGGGTGCTCCCCAAGGCGACGAGCTTGGGCGAACGAACCCTGCTTCCACCAATTCCTGAAGCTGGACTCTAAACTCTGCAAGTTCCTTCGGAGCCATTCGGTATGGAGCTCGCGAGACGGGCTTGGCACCCGGAATTAGCTTGATTTGGAAGTCCACTTCCCTATGCGGGGGTAGTCCGGCAATTTCTCGGGAAATACCTCGGAAATTCTCGCACCACCCGCACATCCTTGACCTCTAATGTCAATTTCTTCAACTCGAAGCAAATTACATAGACCTCGTCCCCTTCCATATGAGATTTCATAACTTGGATTGAAGATAATAATTTACGGGGTGCGAATTTAATACCTTGGAAGATTACTTCCGAGTCTCCATGCCTCAACATAACTTGCTTCTCCGCACAATTGATCCTGGCGTGGTGCCAGTCCAACCACTTCATGCCCAGGATGAGATCGAACTCCGGTATTCTTAACACTGTAGCCGGAGTTTCAAAGAACTTTCCTCCAATAAGGGTGTCGAAGTCGCAACTTGCTGACGACGTCATCTCAGAGCCGTCCGGAAGGCGCACCCTTTGAGTAGTGCCCGTGAAGTGTTGCACTCCCTCCAAGTCCTTCACGAAGTCCGCCGAAATGAACGAGTGAGACGCACCCGTGTCAAATAACGTATAGGCGGGTCTCCGCTAACCATGACAGTGCCTAGGTTCCAAAAAGGTAATCACTATTCAGAATTGCGCATATATCATTTGTATCGTAAATCTAACAGGTCATATAATATTAATAAATTTTGCACGTACCGATGATGACTTCCTGCGGATTTCTCTCCTGAGTCATATCCAATGCGAATACATGCTCCCGTGCATGTCCTTGATTTCTCCCTGGTGGTCCTCTTCCTCGGCCACGCATGTGCCCTCGCCCCCGTGGAGCTACTGGAGGGGGAGCAATAGGAGCACCCCCGATCAGTCGCGGGCAAACTCGTCGGACATGCCCCGGTTGGTTGCACTCAAAACATATCACCTCACGTCGGCCCCCAGGTTGTTGATAATGTTGCTGCTGCGGTGGTGGAGGTAATTGCGGAATTGGGTACTCCACCCGATAGTTCCGGTTGACCCACCGACCGCCTCTGTGGTTTCCCCTTCCTCTGCCATGATCATTCCGCCTTCTATTACTAGGGCCGACTTCAATTACTCCTTCCGCAGGTCTCTTGCCACATCCCATGTGGTCCGCCTCCAGTCTCTTTGCCATGTCAATGATTTCTGCCAGGCTTGCATCGGCTATAAACAAAAGGGCCTGCCTCAGGGGGTCCCTTAATCCTTTGTAGAAGCGCTTCGCGTAGCCTCTATCGTCCAAATCATAGGAATCGGCAAACCTAGCGAGGTGTTGGAACTCCCTCTGGTACTCCGTTACCGATTTCGATCCCTGCTTCAGCTGTAGAAATCTTTCTTCAAGTTCATCCCGAGCAGAAGAAGGGATGAAGTGATCCAGAAAGGCCTCGGTGAACTCGTTCCAACTGATGTCCGTGTACAACCGCCCTTGGAAGGTGGAGCCCATGAGGGACTTCCACCACCTTTTGGCGTGCTGCTCTAGTAGCGTCACTACCAATGTCACCGCCATGCTGTTCGGACATCTTATGCCAGCCATCAATTCCTGCACGGTATCAAGCCATTCCTCGGTGCGCACCGGTGATTCTGTCCCAAGATAGGCAGGAGGGGACAGGGCACGGAAGGTGCTCAACCAGTTGGAGCCTGGCGCTTGTTGTTGCACCGGAGCTTGCTGGGCTTTAAATGCATCCAATATGGCTGACAGCGTTTGTCCCAGTTCCGACTGCTGGAATTGTGAAGGGACGGAAGGGGTAGGAGTGCCCCCAACCGGCTCCACCTGCGCTGGGACCTATACGCAAGGTACAAATTAGGGTCAGGTTGGCTAAAACTAATGTCAAAGTTGACAACTTAGTGCGAATTACATATGGGCACACCACTGCTTCCGCTAAGTCGGTTTGTCCCCAAACCGACTAATCGAACGGGAGTGGCCCATTGTTACATGACTGCTCTAGTTGAAGATCGGCTAAGTCTGATACCATTTGTAAGACCCCCCTCCCGGAACACAACCACGGCACGAGGGGAGTCTTATGCCCGAAATAGCCGCCTTGCGGTAGCACTAACACACGGGTTAGCCTTTACCATAAGACGCCTATTCCGCCGGCTACAATCCATATCATAACAATTATGCCAACCCAACCATAACAGGAAAGTAAAGCAGTTCAATTCACAGCTAAGTTTAATTCCAAAAGAGCGGAAAGTAGCAAGCGCAACAGGCTTGTACAAAAGAACAAGAGTCTAGAAATGTTTTGCCAAACGGCTACATGAAAACACTCACGACTGTCACTGACGGTGCCGATGGCACCACCACCTCAGGTCCTATCGTCCGGGCCTGGCTGTCCTGCTGCATAGTCCGTTGCTGCTCTACCTGCGGGGTTTCCTCCTAAAAAGGAAGACGTAGCAACCGTTAGTCATAGACTAAGTGGCTTCACATCCGCTCCCCGGCGACTCCTCGGCACGGGCGGAGAAAGGAACAAAGGTACATATGTATATATATAAGCAAGTAAACAAGCAGGTGACTGTAAATATGGTGGAGTACAAACTACGCTACACAACTAGCAGTTCTACAAATATCTATATACATGACAGCAGGTATAAGTAATCACAATAGTAACTTAACTTATAAGAGTGCCCATACAAACTTATAAGTTAAGGGTCGGCTTAACAGTAAAGTAACTCATCGTATAGGAGTGCCCATACAAACTTATACGATGAGGATCTTGTGTATGCAATGAATGACATGATGTGAATGTTATGCTATGGCCGAATCATGCGCACGCACATGCAAGTTGCTATGTCGACACAGACTTGAAGTTCCCACTTTTCGAGCAGGTAGCTAACCTCTCAGGCATCGTCCGTCATGGCCAGACGGCGACAGTGGAGCGGGCGTCTCCACTACTAGGTGGTATCACACTACCTATCCTAGGCCCCCGTACGCCTCAACGCTAAAAACACAACAGCGGAGCTCTCATGCGTACTACGGCTCAGAAGGGTCTTGGGTAAATGTGCACCAAGAACACAACCCAACCTGGCCTTTGATTTCGAACCGGATGGAACCTCGGAAACGCACGAGGTGCAAGCCCAACCGTTCTCATGGCGCGGAGGAGATCTCGGGTTATGGACACCAAGTATCTAACCCTACCGCCCAAGGTCTACCCATTGGCTCCCATCGGTGTGACGACTGGCGAACCCGTAGACCTGCCACAGTCATTATCTCAATATCGCGACACGATGAATCGTCGCACATCACATGCCCCAAAACAACTCACTCGATGCTACCCGTAGGGAGGCTACAACTCTAAGCATCGGTTGTTAATAAACCCCTTGGGCTCGGATTACGGTTACAAAATACTCTTCACATAGTGTTCATCATATTCACGCCCATTTATTCAATGAATTCACCTCAACACTTTGCATAATAGATATGTTCAACACCAAACTATATAAATATATTCTATACCAATCTCAACCCTTAATTTCTAGCCTTCTCATCCAATCCATTTCTCTACCAATACATGGTTATTCCTTATTACACAACCAAATGAGTAACCATGCTAAATTACAGTAACTACAGCATTATAAATATATGGGAGCAAGATAACAAATGAGCAAATCACAACCATTGCAAGAGTGCTAGCATTATAAATTAACAAGTGCATTAACATAGGATAGCCCGATACTAAAACTGGGATTCCCGGAGCTACAGGAATCCGATCACAATGCACAACCCCTCGTTGGAAAGGTATTCGCAAGGGCTACGACTTTCGTGTTGAGTCGATCGCCCAGATCTGGTCGCAACATACCAGAAATTCAACTCGAATACGTACAGGAAACAGTTTCCTGTACAGGATTTTCCCGAACGCAGAGGACTCGAACCCGCTTTCCCGTGGCTACAGGTATCGCATGGAAACGTGCAACCACTCGTTGGAAAGGTAATTTCAAGGGCTACGACTTTCGTGTTGAGTCGATCACCCAGATTTGGCCAGAACACCTCTGAAATTGGCCACGAAGGTCGCCGCATGCAGAAATCAGATTTCTGCACGCATCTTAAGGCGAGATGAACGGCATCCGTTCATCTTCTTCCCTTGCAACGACCTCGCATAAACTTCTCCAGAAATCACACCCAACCTTATTTCTCCTTTCAAAGCCAAACCCTCAACGAAAACCCCTCTCATCTCCACTTTGAATGATGAGAAGGTTGAGGGAGACTAAGCCTAGCAAACCTAGGCATGGCTTATCCTAAGAACTCTCCTCCTCACCATCAAGACTCTATGGAGTCGATGTCTCTCCTAAATAACTATAGATCTAGCACCAAGGGAGAGAGGAGGAAGCTCACCTCAAGTCCAGCGGTACCACCATGGCCGGCCATGAGCCTCGCACTCCTTCGTAGCGGCATTTCGTTTCCGCCAAAGATGGCCCGACAATCTTCCTCCAAGGATGGCTCCGGCAAGCCTCTTCCTCCTCCAGCCAAGAGAACTCCTTCAGAAATTTCGGGCTGAAGAAAGGGGATGAAATGCTAGGGTTTCACAACTTTTTCCTTTTTATACACCGCAGACACGGGTAGGCACACGGCCGTGTTCCTACCCGTGTTCAGGTGACACGGCCGTGTCACCTGCCGTGTTTAGGGTCGTGTTTCATCCCAGAACAACTTTCTGCCATGTCGGGGTTACGGCACACGGGTAGAGACACGGCCGTGTCTCGACCCGTGTCCTCAGCACACGGGTAGGGACACGCCCGTGTCCCAATACCTGTGTACCTCTCTGACTGCTATAAGCTTGGCATGAGGCACACGGGTATGGACACGGCCGTGTCCATACCCGTGTCGGCCAAAATCACCGTTTTGCCTTGTTTTCCTCATTTCCTATACGTTCGCACCTGTTCACCCACACCCCCATTGGGCTCACCACAGCCCCCTAGACATAAATACGCAATCGAGGGGCCTAGCGCGAATTGGGACGTTACAAGTTTAGGTTACATTTCATACTTTCTATTTCTATCATATTTGCTATAAATTGCTAGCATAGGTCTGCTGTCACCTGCTTTTGATTTATTCTCCACCTTCATGTCCTTCCTTTTCTTCCTCTCTGCTCGGTACATAGAAGCCATGGGGGAAGGGGTAGGGGATGATAGGACTTAGTCTTATAGACTGACGGTTTTCGGACCACATCATTTAGGGGATCGTGGAGCCCAGCATGGAGGAGCAGCCCTGGAGGTCGACCCGATTGGAGATAGGGCAGTCTAGCTCTGGAGTTCAGCCAGCTGGGACTGTGAGTCCCGACTTATAGTAGATGTTTTAGTTTGCTTCCGCTTGAGTTACCTGTAGTGAGGATTATGATGTATCGGGCATAAGCCCTTACTTTCAGCACCTGTTATACTATTTCTGTGGGCTCTCCCTTCGTGGAGACTTTTATTTCTATACATGTGATTTCTGTGGACTTGCTTTTCATTTATTGTGCTGCCTTTTTGTGATCGAATTCGGCGGTAGAATCGGCGCTTTGTGGTGATGACCCTTCAGGGCGTGAAGGTGTCACCGCAAAGCGGCGATCCTGGGTCTAAGACCCCGGTGTTCAAAAAAAAAATTTTGGGGTCTTAAACCATGTTCCCCTTTATATCAAGTAGTTGGCACATCAGGTGCAGTTGCTGAGGGGGACCCTACTCCTATAGTCCCAGAGGCAAGTCATTATGCTCATCCTTCAGATGTTTCTCCATCTGCTACTGTTAAAAACAATTCTACCCAACCAGATGACTTAGATCTTATTGATGTTGATCTGTCTGATCAAGAAATGCTTACTGATGCACAAGTAGAAGAACAAGTCATATCTACATAAGATTATATCAACAAAATGATAGAGGAACTCACTTCCAAAGAACCTCTTTCCCATCTTCCTAAAGAGAAATCTCCTCAACTAGAACCATCTCCATCAGACCATCCTTCTGAACCAGAATCTCCTCACCCACAGTCTTCTACAAAAGAAATGCATGAAGAAGAGATAGTTTCTATTTTTGATGAAAAAGAAATATCTCCTGAAAAAGCTGAAGCACCCCTAAAAAGCCTGAACTTCTCCCTTCCTACTATTCTTGGCGAGGAAGGAGATGTCCTGATTCATACCACCAGAGGCCAGAGCTCAGTTATTATTAAAGAAATACTTCCCTGGATAGCTCCAATAGTACCTCCTCCTCCAACTCCTCAAGCTGAAGTACATACTGTAGATACTCTTTTGGGTAAGATTGAGTTAATGTTAGCCCAGCAAAGGACCTATTTTGAGGACTCTCTTAAAGTTGTAACTGATAAAATAACTGTTCTAGAGAAATAAATGAGCAGAGGATTTGCTGAGATTCAGCACAACACTGATGAACTAAAATACTTGTTTCAAATAGGTGGGAAAGCCCTAGACCACACCATTACTAGCATTTGTTAGGTAATGGACCAATCAGTAACTCTGGCAAATAAGTAGATTAAATTGGAAAAGAAGGCTCAAGAGCATAACTTCAAGACCTATGAAGAAGTAGGAAAATTCAAAGAGGAAGTCGTAGGCACCGTATCTATAGAAGTCAAAAAGGGGGAGAAATTAGTCAAGGAATAACTAGAAAATTCTGATGGAAACATGAAGACTCTTTGGGAAGAGAAATTGAAAGATATGAATGTAACAATACATGCCCATATTCATGAGGAAAAACTTCACAAATATGATATAGCAGTTTGGATGCACAACCAAATTTTCCCTAAATTTCAAGTAGATCCAAATGCTTCTCCTCCTCCCCATCTCAATCCTATTGCTTAGCAACCTTCTTTCCAGATGCCCTCATTCTCTCCTAGACCTGAATACATTGAAGCCCCTCCTATAGAATATTCTCAAGTTTGGTTAGATCAAGAAATACCTCAGATTCCTCCTCCAAAAATTCCAGCTCATAAGAAAAGAAAGTATAATGATGGTGCTTCTACAAGCAGATCCACACCTATGCCAGAACATGCTGTAAGAGAATTTGTTGAAATATAGAGCCCAACCTCCAATTCTCTAATTCTTGATACTCTAAAACTTATTGTTGATTTTAATGAAAATAGAAATGAGCATTATAGCTCCCATGAATGGGACTTGTATGAGAAATCTATTACCAAGAGGAGATTATATGACAGAAAGTATGGCAAAAACAACCCCAAGGCTCCTCCCAAACCTGCTAAGTATTATCCTAAACCATACAATTATCAGAAGAGGCAGCAAGAGAAGAAAGAGAGGCAGCAACATCAGTAAAGCAAGTAGAAATTGAAGATGATCAATATATTACTTTATGAGATTTTGTGGAATAGGATTCTTCTTGGACAATATCTATAAATATAAATCTTTTAATTTTGATGATCTGATTTTTCTATAATATAGCTTTTCCCATTTGTTGGGTACATTGGAAAATGTGTACCTGATTTGGAGAAGCCTCACCTAGCTCAATGATATACATCAAGGTGTATTTAATGTTATTTTGAGTTTATATGTGTAGGTTAAGAATGTGCTAGAATGCAGGAAAAATATTCTAAGTCCATGTGTCGACACCTGAGGAAGCTGTGTCGACACTTCAGTAAGATTGTGTCGACACTTGGAAATAGCTTTGTCGACACTTCAGAGGACTTGTGTCGACATCGGGAGGCAGTGTCGACACACAGAAGATTATAGTTGACATCGGCTGTGTCGACACCGGCAGGCAGTGTCGACACACAGAGGCAGAGTCGACAACAACTGTGTCAACACCTGGAGGCAGTGTCGACACACACTATGTTTTGAGTCTACATCAACTGTGTCGACACACAGGACTTGTGTCAATACACAGCTGAGTCTAGACCAAGTTTATTGCTGATGAATGGTGAAGTGTTTGTGTCGACACAAATAATCAGTGTCGACACATTATCAAGATGCAGTATCAAGAAGCTGTGTCGACATCAAGGCAGCTTTGTCGACATCACCAAAGGCTGTGTCGACACTAAAGTCACTTGTGTCGACAAATATTGACAGATGGTCTCGATACTTTATGGCAGACAGACTCGACTCTTTGCCTATAGAGTCAAAGGCTCAAGAAGTGTTTGAATACTTGATAATTGTGAGTTATGACAGATTTACTGAAGCTATCAGACTTGTCAGAAGTTAGTTATATACCGGATCAGCCGGTTACTAAGGATGAAGTCTATAAATAGATGGATTCAGAATAAGAAAATATAACAACAACATAGAGAAGAAGTATTATCACCACTAACACAATTAGAGATTATTCTCTGATCAAGAAAGTACAAGTAATAAAGAAGAAGATCTTCGTGAGAAGATCTAAGAAGACGATCTGAAGTAGTTTACTATTCAGATTCTGTCTAAGTGGAATTCAATCAAGAATTCAGAAGTATCTTTAAGAGATTTGGATAGAGAGAGATCAAGCTATTTGAAGACAAGGAGGAGACATTCACAGGTCTCTCAAGAAGCAGAAATTGAACTAATCTGTCAAGGAGATTCAGATCTATTTCTGAAGTCTAAGAAGGAAGCTGCCAGTCAGTTTTATTCGAAGGAAATCAACCCAACTAAGTTAAGATTCAAGAAGCTTTGAAGAAAGCTAAGATCATGTTGATTTCAGCCATCAGCCTCTTCAAGAAGCTGATCAAGAAAGTTCTTATCCCTTCTCTCTCAACAGGGGTAAGAGATTACAAAATTCCTTATCAAATTCTGTAGGATCTATTCATAGATCTGAGTTGTAAGCCTATTTTATTAAGGCTGAGTGTAGCAGATTTATTCTCTGAGGTAGGGCTGTTTATGCCTGAGTTGTAGGAGAAGGTATTCTCTGAGCTGTAGGCCTTGAGGCAAGGCTGAGGTAGGGCTTGTTAGCCTTAGTTGTAGGAGAAGGTATTCTCTGAGTTATAGGCCTTGTGGTAAGGCTGAGGTAGGGCTTGTTAGCCTGAGTTATAGGAATCCTTCTGGATTCTGAGCTATAGGATCTGAGGATCTGAGTTAAAGGAAGAAGTTAGGCCGACTCTAGCATACTGCTAGATAGGTGAAGGGGGAAAGTGGATGTACCCAGACCTTGGGGAACTACTATAAATCTGTGTGCAATCTGTGATGTGTGTATGCTTGTGATTGCTGTGCTGTGTTAGCTTAGATATATCTGATTTATTCAAAGAACTGTAGTTATATTCTTCCTTAAGTTAAATCAAGGAAAAGTACCTATTCACCCCCCTCTAGGTGTTTAGGTAGTCTTGAAAAAAAAACTATCACCATTATTACTTTGTTTACTAGTTAATTATTTGTGTATCTTGATATAATTCACTTTAGTGTAGAGGGTTCTGACTTCTACAAATAGGGGGAGATTGTTGGGTATTGTATCAATAATAATCTAGATTTGTATGAAGTCACCCTTGAACTAAGATGAATTAAGTTTGTATTTGATACTCTTTTCAAGTTGAGTGCTTACAGGTTATAATTTCCAAGTGTTGACCAATGTCAGTAAACAATGAGTCACCAAACATAGGACCATACAATGCAATCCTTTATTGTGTGACCCATCGTGTTAACTCATGTGTAGCCTCTTTATTGGGACACACTTCATTCTCAAAGTACTAAAGATATGAGAGAAAGACTAGTTGCTGAATTCCTTGAAGAAAAATATTTTTCAGAAAGTGAAATTTTTCTAAGTATTGTTCTCGAGAAGGACTTCCTTCTACTCGAGTAATATTGAATAAATTTCTCGAGTTAGCTTAGTCTAGATTTCTAGTAGCAGATATTGTTCTCGAGAAGGCTTAGTTAAGTTATCGAGAGAGCAATGCAGTACTCGAGTAAGACTCGTCTCTTTCTCGAGTTTACTCAAAACTCAGCACAGAATTTTTCTAAGTCTAGTATTCGAGAAGCAGAAGTCATTACTCGAGAAGGCCAAGCCTTTTCTCGAGAAAGCAGAAGTTTAGTATTCGAGAAGCCGAAGTTATTTCTCTAGAAGTCTAATTTGTTCTCGAGAAGTCCAGTCAGTTTTCGAGAAGTCATTATCTATTTCTTGAGTAACAGAAATTATTTCTCGAGTAACAGAAGTTATTTCTTGGGAAGCCAGAACTAATTTCCAGTGTTTTCCTTAAGTATCTATTCTCGAGAATCTTATATCCTTTTTTCGAGAAATAGATGTTGTTCTCGAGTAATCTATTCTTCACTTGAGAAATGAAGATCATTTCTTGAATTTTTCGTTTAGTCCCGACGAAAGTGATTTCAAATTAATCTCATTTCTTATTGGTCCACGTGTTCTGTCTTTGATGATTATGACCGTTAGGCAAGTCCTACAAAAGGTCTCATCACAATCGACTAACCCTAATAACAAGAAATCAAGTATTCTGAATCGTTTTTTTTTCATTCTAAATCGAGAAGGCCGCCGCTGTTCATCATCTTTTTTGCCGCTGTTCTTCTCTGACCCAAGTGATTCAGAATACGAAGGCTTCAATAGATCAAGGCTTTCAACTCGATAGATCTATTCCTTGATTGTGCTGATCCTAAGCTTTCAGATCAAGAGATTTCGCCTTTCTCTTCTTTGATCCGTTTATGATAGAGCTTCAAATTTTAAGATTGAAGAAGGGCTGAAGACTCAGATATGAGATATTTTGTTTGTATATTTTTTTGTACAACACTTTAATCTTGTAGGAGATTTCTCTCCGAGTTGTAGGAGCTTTGTTCTCTGAGATTTTTGTAGGAGTGTTTTGACTCCGAGTTGTAGGGGCGTTGCTCCGAGTTGTAGGATTGTTTTCCAATCTGAGCTAATAGTGAAGTAGCTGAGTCTAGCGTGGTGCCAGATCAGTGAGGTGGAGAGTGGACGTACCCAAGGTTGGGGAACCACTATAAATCTTGTGTTTTTTTATGGATTTCTTGTTTATTTTCCGTGCACCGTCGTTATAAGTTTTTATTCCGCAAAAAGACGCAGACCTCACCTATTCACCCCCTCTAGGTGATTTAGGTAGACAACTAAGAACATCATACCTCAAATATAATTGACTTGATTTCTTGGGCTAGCTAAAACTGCAACTCCTTGTTGTTTTCATCCACATACTTTTATAGATGATTTCTTTAATAAAGAATTATCTGTAGTTGAACTAGAAGTGTGCTTGAATCAATTATAAGAGCAGATGTTTGTCCAGACTTAATAATCTTCTTATAGCTTCTACTTTTCTTCTTTAGTTCAGACAAGTTCCTTTTTTTAACTGAGAGGCTTCTTCCTCCTCAGATTCTAAAAACTAACCACCTCAACAGATATAGGCTCTTTAGTTGTTTCAGTAGTTGGGTCTTGATCTACTAACTCCGCCTCAACCATTGCAACTTATTCACCAATGTTGGTGTTATCCAGGTTGACCTTATCTTACTGAGCTTCAGCATCAGGAATAGGGTCCTCTGGAAGTTCAGTCATCTCCCCCTGGAAATTTATTTCTTTATTAAGAAGGATTTCTTCTTCAGTCTTCTTGTGGATTGCATCCTCAATCTCTCTATCAGTCATTTCCTATTCAGGAATCACTGCACATTGTCCAGCTCTTGTTCTACTTCCATTATTATTGTATTTACTGTATCCATTTCAATATCTGGCAGATCATTGAGGTTATCCCTCTCAATTGGATCCCTATCTGGGATTGTCTCCCCCTGCACCTGATTAGCAGTTCGAGGTGAGGGCCTTGGAGATTTGTCAGCTATTGTATCATACTATTTTGCTGAGGTAGAACTTTCTTGCTCTTCAGATTCACTGAAAGAATCTTCTTCCACAACTACGACCTTCTTCTTTTTATCCTTCTCCACTATAAGTGATTCCTTGGATAGGACTCTATCCTACCTTGCTAAAATTCTCATATCCATTCTTCTCATATGATTAATTTTAGCTCCAATCTTCAGATTGATTTTGTTAGGAATGGCTTGGACCAAGTATAGGCTTAAAATTCTGCCCATATTAGGCTTCTTGATACTTTCTTCAATTTTTTCAAAGACTACTCTACTCCAGTTAGTCTTGATTTTGAAAATAATTCTGGTCATCAGTTCAAACATAAATGCTGAGATCCTGTCATGTGCCCATGTCTTGCACAGCAGCACCTTTCCTACTATTTCAGACATGAATTTGCCTTGGGTATTCATACCCTTCCTGTTCAAGGTTCTTCCAATCTTTGTGGTTGGAGGCAATCCACAAGACTTCAAAGAATCAGCAGTCCTGGAAGAATCAAGGTTATCATCTTAATCAATTCTTGGTATTTGAAAAACCTTGGCCAATCTCTTGGTTGTGATTTTAACTTTTACTCCATTCACTTTAGACTCGATCTTGTCTGAGTTTGAATCCAGATCAGCATTGGAGAAGAATTCTGAAATTTCTCATTTCCAGATATTTGACGGTTCAGAGAGCAGATATTCCAGACCTGCTTCATTTACAAGGGTTATCACATTTCTAATTTCTTCATCTGCTGAGTTGAATCCATTGCAAACTAGCTCATACCCCTCAAAGATGTTATCGTCAATCTTAGGAGCCATTGGAGAGGAGAGAATGGATTGACAAGTGTTGACTGATCTGGGTTTTATGTCTCGACACTCAGGAATCAAAAACTCAAGAAATCAAGAAAGCGCAGTCGATTCCTACCCTCACACCCTATTTATAGTCTAATCTTTCCTGAAGACGAAAGGGCGCGCTGCATTTAGACTTTTCCAAATTTTTAAGGTAAATACATAGTTTCGATACGGGGAAAAATTGATTGTCGAGATGTGTCGACACAAGTCGACACAAGGATAATGTCTCTCGACATATGCCTTTGGGTCTCGACACCCTTATGTCTCGACACTTACTTTAGTGTCTCAACACTTTGTAGTTATGTTGTGTCGAGACACTTTCTGGTGTCTCGACACATTACTATTTATAGTGTCGACACACTTTCTGGTGTCTCGATACTTTCTTCGATATCTTGACACATTCTCTGGTTTCTCGACACAACTTTTAACTTAGTCAAAAAATTTTCTCTAAAATGTAGATACTTGGCATTTATGAGGTCTATCCTTGATATCTAAATGAGTAAACTTAATTACTGACTAATTATTTTAATCTTATTTTGTATCAATTTTTATGTGTGCATCAATTACTCAAGATTCAACATTCCAAGTTAAAACTTAAAGAAATTAAATTTCTCTTCTTCTAGAGGCTTAGTAAAAATATCAGCAATTTGTTTATTTGTTGGAACAAATTCTAAACTAATATCTTTATTTTCTACATGCTCTAACAAAGTAATATCTAATTTTAATATGTTTTGTTCTACTATATGACATAGGGTTGTTTGCAATAGAAATAGCATTAGTAGAATTACAAAATAAAGGAATTTTTCTTAGCTTTATGTTGTAATCTTGTAATTGATGTTTAATCCAAAATAATTGTGCACAGTAACTTCCAACTGAAATGTACTCGGATTTAGCAGTGGTTATTGCTACACTTGTTTGCTTTTTACTGCTCCAAGATATTAGCCTTCTCCAAAAAAATTGACATGAAACTGATGTGTTTTTCCTGTCTTCCTTACATCCTGCATAATCAGCATCTGAAAAGCCTGTCAGTTCAAAATCAATATTCCTGGGATACCATAGGACAAGATTGGGTGTGCCATTTAGATATCTCAATATTCTTTTAACTGATGTATAGTGAGATTCTTTAGGGCATGCTTGATACCTAGCACAGACACAAGTTGCATACATTATGTCTAGACTGCTACCTGGTAGATAGAGCAGTGATCTAACTATGCCCCTATACAAGGTGATATCAACTGGCTCGCCAACACCATCCTTGTCTAAAGACATACTGGACCCCATAGTAGTTCTCATTGAAGTAGTTGTTTCCATTTTATACTTCTTGATTAACTCCTTGGTGAACTTAGACTGACAAATGAAAAGTCCATCTATAGTTACTTAACTTGGAGACCCAAGAAAAACTTGAGTTCACCCATGCTACTCATCTCAAACTTACCTTGCATAAGTTTGGCAAACTTAGTACAAAGTAACTCATCAGTAGAACCAAATATAATGTCATCTACATATATTTGTACAAGATGGTATTGCATTTGACTTCCCTTAAGAATAGTGTTTTGTCTATATTCCCTCTTGAAAATTTGTTCTCCAGAAGAAATTTAGATAGTATCTCATATGAAGCCCTTGGGGCTTGTTTTAATCCATAGAGAGATCTTAATAACAAATAAACATGATTAGGTTTAGCAGAGTCAACAAAACCCGATGGTTGCTCAACATAGGCCCTTTCTTTAAGGTTACCATTTAGGAAGGCTGACTTTACATCCATTTAGTAAACTTTGAATCCTTTGTAGGATGCAAATGCAAGGAAGAGTCTAATAGCCTCCAATCTAACCACTGGTGCAAAGGTTTGATCAAAGTCTATACCCTCTTCTTGTTTATATCCCTTTGAAACCAGTCTAGCTTTATTTCTTACTATAACACCATTTTCATCTAGAATTTGTTCCTGTATATCCATTTAGTTCTAATGATGTAATAGTCATATAGTCTGGGAACCAGCTTCCAGATTTTACATCTCATGAACTGGTTCAATTCTTCCTGCATTACACCAATCCAAAGTGGATCTGTTGGGTACATGGGAAAATGTGTACCTGATTTGAAGAAGCCTCACTTAGTTCAATGATATACAACAAGGTGTATTTGATGTTATTATGATTTTATATGTGCAGGTTAAGTATATGCTAATATGCAGGAAAAAGTTTCTAAGTCCATGTGTCGACACTTAAGAAAGCCTGTGTCGACACTTGGAAAAGTTGTGTCGACACCAGAAGCAACTGTGTCGACACACAGAATTTATTAGTCGACATCAACTGTGTCGAAATCGGGAGGCAGCGTCGACACACAGAAGTATTAGTCGACATCGACTGTGTCGACACCGGGAGGCAGTGTTGACACACAGAAGTATTAGTCGACATAACCTATGTCGACACCTGGAGGCAGTGTCGACACACAGAATTCTGAGACTACATCAACTGTGTCGACACACAGGACTTGTATCGACACACAGTAGAGTTTCAATAATGTTGATTACTGTGAAGTGAAGAAGTGTCTGTGTCGACACAAAGAAGCTGTGTCGACACATTCTACAGATGCAGTGTCAAGAAGCTGTATCGACACCAAAGGAGCTGTGTCGACATCACCAAAGCTTGTGTCGACACTTAATTCATTTGTGTCAACACATAATGACAATCAGTCTTGACGCTTTGCTGACAAAGTCAAAGGTTCAAGAACTGACTGGAGACTTGACAGCTGTATATTCCAACAAGTTTGCTGAAGCTATCAGATTTGTCAGAAGTTGGTTAGAAACCGGATCAGCCGGTTACCATAGATGAAGTCTATATATAGATGGATTGTGTCAAATTAAAAAAGAACAATTTTTTGAAGTATTGATCATTGATCAAGGAAGTGCACGTCACACAGAAGAAGATTTTCGTGAGAAGATCAAAGGAGAATTCAAGCAAGAATTCTAAAGAAACTTCAGAAGTTCAGGAGAGTGAGAGAGATCTCCAACTGTTAAAGTAAAGAATGAGACATTTACAAGTCTCTTAAGAAGCAGATCTTGAACTAATCTGCTAAGAAGGATTCAGATCTATTTCTGAATTCAAAGAAGGAAGCTGCCAGCCAGTCAACTTCAAAGGAGATCAACCCTACTGAGTTCAGATTAAAGAAGTTATGAAGAAAGCTAAGAACAGGTTGATTTCTGCAATCAGTCTTATCAAGAAGCTGATCAAGAAACCTTTTATCCCTTCTCTCTCAACAAAAGTAAGATTCCATCTAAAACACTTATCAAATTTTGTAGGATCTTATCAAAGATATGAGTTGTAAGCCTATATCATAAAGGATGAGTGTAGGAGATATAGATCTCTGAGTGGTAGGGCTTTTGAGCCTGTGTGTAGGAGAAATTTTTCTCTGAGTTGTAGGCCTTGTGGGAAGGCTGAGGTAGGGCTGTTAGACAGCTATAGGAGTGTGGTTACACTCTTAGTTGTAGGAACCTTATTGGGTCCTGAGTTATAGGAACCTTTCAGGGTTAGAGCTATAAGATCTGTGGATCTGAGAAGAAGGAAGAAGTTAGGCCGAATCTAACACACTGCTGGATTGGTGAAGGGGGAATGTGGATGTACCCGGACCTTAGGGAAATACTATAAACCTGTGTGCAATCTGTGATATATGTGTGATTGTGAATTCTGTGCTGTGATTGCTGTAGAATAAGTTAGATTCTATTTTAAGAACTGAAATATTATTCTTCCTTAAGTAAAAAAGAAAAGAACCTATTCACCCCCCCCCCTCTAGGTGTTTGGGTTGTCTTGAAATCAATTCTATCAAGTGGTATCAGAGGGAGGTTACTCAAAGAAGGACTTAACAGTCTGAGTAAGATCCATAAGGAAGATTCAAGATCAAGAAAATTAGTTCAGGAGAAAATCATAAGGAACTAGGTTCTATGAAATTACCCATATGCAGGAAAGAGATATTTTGAATTTGGAAAGAAAGGGTCAGGCTTTTCATGGAGGCTTCTGATCCAAGGATCTATATTACAGTAATGGAAGGTCCTTATATTCCAATGAAGTTGTCAGTTCTAGATGCAAATCAAAGAACTCCCAAAGATTTTTCAGAGATGACTAAGGAAGAGATCATCCTGGCAACTATGAATAAAAGAGCCAAGAATATCATAGTAAGTGCCATAGATGATTCAACCTTTCAAAATTTGATTCACTACAAGACCTCCAAGTAAATGTGGGACACTTTGATAGTCTACATGAAGGGTTCTGAAGAAGTCAGACAAGATAGAAAATCTATGCTGAACTAGGAATATGAGAGTTTCAGACAAGGAAAGTCAGATGGTATAACTAAGTGTTATAAAAAGTTCTATAGAATAGTAAATGAGTTGATGTCCTATGGAAGGATCTTCACTACATATGAACTGAATGATAAATTCCTAAGATCCTTGACAAAGGATTGGGACACTAAGATTTGTGCCATTAGGGAAGTGGCCAAACTTGCAGATATAACTCCTCCAACTTTCTTTGGAAAATTGCTGTCATATGAGATGCAGCTGATGGCTAGAAAAGAGGAAGAGAAAAGTGCTAAAGGGGAGCATAAAGAAAAGTCTGTCGCCTTCAAGGTTGAAGCCACTGGGAATAATAGGAGGATGTATCCATCACCTCCTGAGATTGTTGCTGAAATTACTTCAGATAATTCATACAACCAAAGTTCAGACAACAGTGACTCAGATAAAGACTTTGCTGCCTTTACAAGGCAGTTTCAGAGATTCCTGAAGAAGAAAGCAGTGGAAGTCAAGGCCCTCCACATCTCAGCCTGTGGATGACTATTATCAAAAGAGGAAGTCATCAAGGAAGGACAGGAGCAGGTCTAAGCCTAGAAAAACTACAACATTAAAGATAGTTTGCTACTGCTGTATTAGGCCTGGACATGTTGTGGCTGAGTGTCCAGACAAAAGAAAGGAGTCTGCTAATAAAAGGAAGACTCAACAAAAGAGCAATAAGGAGAAATCCTTTGTTGCTAAGAAGGAGAAGAGCTTAACATACCAATCATCTTCAGAGTCTGAATCTGAAGCTGAGGCATACATTGGTTTATATGCAGCAGATGAAGAAGATGAGTTTATGCAATTGCTGAACTCTATCTATGAACAAGAAGACCATCAGTGCATGGGACTGTTTGTTGTATCAGAAGAAGACAAGTGCCAGGATCAGCCTGGTCCTAGTAAGGTACAATGTTTTTGTCGTAATTCAGATTATAGTACTGGCACAGAGTCAGCTACATCTGCATCAAGTGATGTGGATGGGTCTGAGTTTGAAGGTGATATTCATCAGGTGATAGATGAATATAGGGACTTGTTGCAGGCACTAAAGAAAAGCAAAAACCTGGCCAAAACTCAGGCTAAGGAAATTGCAGATCTTAAGATGACTGCATCTAACTTAGAGAAAGAGTTGGATAAAAAATTGAGTGAGATTGCCAAACTGAAAACTATAACTGTTATTCAGATGGGCAAAATCACATACAAAAATGATCTAATTAAAAGTCTGGAAGCCAGACTTCAAAAGGAAAAAGATTTGGTGGTTATTTATTCCAAGCCAAAATCAGTTTTACCTTTAATAGACGAGTTTGTGGCTCAAAAGGGTTAGGCTGGAATAGGCTTTAAAGGTAACAACAGGGCTGTCCAATTTAAGAGAAAGGGCAAAGCCTCAGTCCAGCCACTGAATTTTAAAGTCCCTGTAGTTTTAAGAAAGGTACAAATGCCTTCTAACAAGTATGACCTTGAGAATACTCATGGTCATAGTAAGACTAAAGTTCTGAATGACAAGGGTATTTGTGTCAATGAGGCAGCCCAGGTCCATAAACCCCATGTTTTTGAGAAACTAATGGGTGTAGCTGCAGCAGTAACAGCACAATAAAAAAGATTTGCTATCAACCAGACTGCCAAGAATGTATCTAAAAATAGATACAACAAGTATGAATGCTGGTGCTGTGGCAAAACATGCCATTATGCCTTAGATTGCTGGCAAAACATTAGTGTCATGAAGAACAACAGTCTACCTGTTAGAAGAGCAGCAGGTAGATTTGGTAAGTATGAAGCTAACTTGAACCAAGGACCCAAGACTTACTTGGGTTCTAAGGGGAGGTAATTCTTTATTGCAAGAGAGTCTAAGTTACCATGCCCCTATATGGTACTTGGACAGTGGATGTTCCAGGTACATGACTGGAACAAAGGGATTGCTATAGGTGTATTTACCTATCATAAATGGGCCTAAAGTAATCTTTTGTGGTTCTGAAGAAGGAATCATCAAAAGATTTGGTAACATTTTTAGTAACCAGATTATTATCACTCAAGTGGCCTATATGAAGGGTTTGAAACACAACCTTATAAGCATAAGTCAGCAGAGTGATTTAGGATATGACATTTCATTTGTTAAGAATGGATGTCATATCAAAAGATCAAGTGATAAAAAGGTCATTTTGACAGGATCTAGAAAAAGGAATGTGTACTGTCTTAATTTTGAGTGTGAAAACAAAGATTCTCCTATTTGTCTTATAGCTGATGAGAGAGCCTCTCATTGTGTCAAATGGCACAAGAGCCTGGCCCATCTTAACTATAAAACAATTGGCCAACTCTTTAGCAAAGTGTTAGTAAGGAATGGTCCAAAAGTTAAGTGTATAAAGGATGGGATATGCTCAGCTTGTCAAAAAAGCAATCAGACAAAATCCTCTTTTCATAGCCTTGAAAACAAGGATTCAGTGAGGTGTCTATACCTCTTACGTATGGATCTATTTGGTCCTATGCCAGTTCATAGTCTAGGTAGGAAGGTCTACACTTTTGTGGTGGTAGATGACTTCTCTAGATATTCCTGGGTGTTCTTTCTGAGACAAAAATTAGAAACCCAAAGTGTTTTATACAGCTTTGTCAAGCAAATTCAGAATGAACTTGACAGTACAGTGGTCAAAATAAGAAGTGACCATGGCACATAATTTCAATCTGAGAGTATGAAAAAACTATATGAAGAATTTTGGATTTTTCAAGAATTCTCCTCACCTAGAACACCACAGCAAAATGGTATTGCTGAAAGGAAGAATAGAACACTGATTGAAGCTGGTAGAACTCTATTGAGTGACACTTCTCTCCCAGAATATTTCTGGGCTGAGGCAGTAAATACTGCATGTCATGTGATCAATAGGGCATCTATCACCAAAAGCCACAAAAAGACTCCCTATGAGATCATGAAGGGTAGTAAACAAAACTTATCCGATTTTAGGATCTTTGGTTTCAAGTGCTATGTCCTTAACAATGGCAAGTCTTATCTAACTAAGTTTGCTGCCAAATCCCAAGATGGGATATTTATTGGGTACAACAACAATAGTAAGGCTTATAGAGTCTACAACTTGATTACTCAGGTTGTAGAAGAGTCTGTACATGTTGTCTTTGATGAAACAAGACTGATTAACAGTGAGTTGCCTTGTAGCTCATGCAGTTCTACAGGTATTAATGAGAAAATGGACAAGCTTACCATACAGAAGAATCAACTAAAGAGAAGGAAGTGGAAAATGGTGACTACTGTCCAGGTGGAGAATAGGACTCTCTAGATGTTGTTGAAAACCAAGAGGTGCGGCATATTGAAGAGACAGGAGAGGTTCAACCTGAAGATAATCTACCTCTAGCTTTTATACACTTAAAGGATCATCCAGCAAATTAGATAATTGGTGATCTAAGACATGGAGTGCAAACCAGAAGCAGGAACTTGAACAAAGTTCTTTTCTCAAGCTTCCTATCTCAACTCGAGCCAAAGAGATTTGAAAAAGCTATTCTAGACACACATTGGATTGATGTCATGCAAGAGGAGCTGAATCAGTTCAGAAGGTTCAAGGTCTGGGAGTTAGTTCCTAAACCAAAAGACCACAACATCATTGGCACAAAGTGGATCTTTAGGAACAAACTGGATGAGAATGGGATCATTGTGAAGAACAAAGCAAGACTTGTTGCAAAAGGATACAGGCAGGAAGAGCGTGTTGACATTGATCAAACCTTTGCCCTAGTAGCAAGACTAGAAGCAATTAGGATGTTCCTTGCTTATGCAGCATATCAAGGCTTCAAGGTATTCCAAATGGATATAAAATCAGCATTCCTAAATAGAAATCTAAAAGAAGAAGTCTACGTAGAGCAGCCCTCAGGTTTTGTTGATTCTCTTAAACCTGATTATGTTTATAGACTTAGGAAAGCTTTATATGGGTTAAAGCAAGCCCCAAGGGCTTGGTATGAAACTCTGTCTACTTTCCTTATTGAGAACAAATTCTCAAGGGGGAAAATAGACAAAACTCTATTCTTAAGGGATTCCAAAGGAAAGATAATCTTAGTACAGATTTATGTAGATGACATAATATTTGGGTCTACAGAAACCAACATTTGCAAGAAGTTTGCAAAACTTATGCAAGGGAAGTTTTAGATGAGCAACATGGGAGAACTTAAGTTCTTCTTGGGCCTTCAAGTAAGACAGACTGATGATGGCTTGTCCATATCCCAGTCTAAGTTCACCAAGGAGTTAATCAAGAAGTATGGTATGGAATCATCCTCCACCATGAGAACTCTTATGGGAACAAGTATGCCTATATGCAAAGATGATGCAGGTAAACCTGTAGATGAATCTTTGTATAGAGGAATAATTGGCTCTCTTCTATATCTAACTGCTAGTAGACCAAACATTATATATGCAACATGTGTCTGTGCTAGGTACCAATCATTCCCTTGAGTATCTCATTACACTGCAGTAAAAAGGATTTTGAGATATCTAAAGGGCACACCTAATCTAGGCCTTTGGTACACTAGGAATGGATATTTTCTACTGACAGGCTATTCAGATGTAGACTTTGCAGGTTGCAAAGAAGATAGAAAAAGCACAACAGGCACCTGTCAATTTCTAGGAGGAAGATTGGTGTCTTGGAGCAGTAAGAAGCAGACTAGTGTGGCAATTTCCAAAGCTGAGTCTGAATATGTGGCAGCAGGAAGTTGTTGTGCACAGCTGTTGTGGATTCAGCACCAGCTAGAAGACTATGGTATTCAGGTAAGTAGAACACCTTTGTTTTGTGATTCTACAAGTGCTATTTCTATTGCTAATAATCCTGTTTCACATAGTAGGACTAAGCATATAGAAATTAGATACCATTTTCTTAGAGAACATGTAGAGAAAGAGGACATCTCACTAAAATTTGTCAAAACAGATTATCAAATTGCAGGTGTGTTTACTAAGCCTCTAGATGAATCTAAATTCAATAAATTTAAAATTGAATTAGGAATGTTGAATATATATTAGTCTAACAAATTTGGCTAAGTAAATCAGTGTCGACACATCCAGAGAAGTGGTGTCGACACTTCAGTAAGTGGTGTCGACACAACCAGAGTAGTGGTGTCGACACATCCAGAAATTGTGTCGACACTTACAAATAGAGTCGACACAGAATTTCTGATGAACTTCTAAATTTGTCTAGTGTCAACATATCATCAGTAGGTGTCGACACATAGTAGTCAATGTCATTGTCGAGACATTAGAAGTATGTGTCGACACATTTCAATAGTGTCAATATATTTAGTCAGTTTTTGCCCGCCTTTTGACCTTCTTTTTTAGAGGGGTATAAATAGGTCAAGAACATATTCTGTCGACACACTCTCCAGGTTTTCGAGACTAAAACCTTGTGTCGACAAACTCTCTTCTCTTAATCCAAGCTTTCTCACCATCCCAATGGCGCCAAAGGTTGAAGATAACATTAACGAAGGATATGAGTTGGTTTGCCATGCCTTTGATGATGCGGAGTCAGAGATTAAAGGGGTCATTAACCTGTTTGCTTACAGTGGTTTGGAGTTTCTAGTATCCGAACTAACCAAGGTTTGGAAGAAGGAGGTTTTTGAGTTTTTTTGCTGCAGCAACAGTAGACTCAACTGGACTTAAGATTAAATCAATAGTTCATTGAGCAAGAGTAAAACAGACCTTGAAAAGTTTGAGAAAAATTTTTCATCTTCCAAGAACTCAGGATGAAGAAGAAGTACCAGTATCAAAAATAAGGGAGGCACTACAATGGTGTGGATTGGATCCCACCTTGAAGATTGGAGCAGCAATTAACAGAAAAGGGATTAATCAGCAAGGAAAATTCCTTTCAGAAGTGGTAGGAAAGGTAATTCTGTCTAAGCAAGGGGGACATGATAGGATTTCTGCCTATATGTTTTACCTCATGACAAGGATAATTTTTACGCTCAACACAGATTAGTCAATAGTACTGTTTGAGAAGATTAAGGAAGGCATAAAGAAGCTTTATTTGGCTAGAATAATGAGTCTATACTTTGTTGGAGAAATTCCAGAAGTAATGAACCAGATTCTTGGTTCTAAAATCAATCATATGAGAAGAATGGACATCAGGATTATTTCCAGATGGGATTGGGTCCTTTCAAAGGACATACCTGATATCGAGAGACAAGAAGCTGCTGAGAAATCTCCTGCATAGGACATTATAGATACTGCACAGATGCAGGGGGAGCCAGATAATACACAGGCACAGGACAATACTGATAATGCACAGGAACAGGGGGAGCTAAATACTGCACAGATACTGGAAGAAGAAACAACTCACTTGGCAAGTGAAATGGATTCATAAACTATTCTTGAGAGACCTCATGCCAATATTCCAGCCACAGATGCTATCATTGAGGATACATCTGGAGCTACCGATGCTCCTGAGAAAGTAGTTTCACCAGTTCACACACACCAGGAGTTCACTCTAGAAGAATTGTTTCCTGATATTTAGGGAGCAGCAGATAAGGAGGTGCAAATAAGAAATGAGGGGGAGCAGGCTAACCTTGAGGGGGAGCAGATTGGGACTGAAAAGGAGCTCCCTCCTAGTCTTAAGGAAAGAGTAGCCATTCCCAGTTCCTCTACTTCAGAAGATTAGTAAATTAGAAATGCCACGAAAAGAAAGCGAATTGTCTTTAAGAGAAGGAGCCAGAGATATAAGAAGGCATTGCAAACTACTACTCCACAACCTGCCCCAGAGGCTGATTACAGCTATTTATTAGTGGCTTTGTAAGTTAAATTAGATGAGCAGAGAATGGCTCTAGAGAAGTATGTGGATGAAATCCATAAGACACTTTAATTTGATCTGGCTCAGGAAATCAAATCCATAAGGTTTGAAGTAAATCTTCATAAGAAAGAAATGACAGATTGCTTCCACAAAGGGGCAATGCTGTAGTATTTCTGGCTAAGCAACAAGCAGAAGTCAAGGCTAAAGTGGATGACATTACTCTTAAACAAGGATATGTCCTTGAGAATCAGATTAGAATGAATGACAATTTGACTGAATCTCACAATGAGATAGTCACTTAAATTAAGAAAATAGTCACTGCAATGACTGAAGAAAGAGCTAAAGAGAAAGAGGAGTTTGGTAAGAAGCTACAGGATACCTTAGACTCAATTCAGACAGCTATTACTACTTCTCAGAAAACAATCTTTGAACAGCTTCTTAAGTTAAAATATTTTATAAAGATGGTGTAAATTTTCTTGATGGACAAATAAGATTTAAAAAGATGACTTAAGAGACCACATTGAAAGAGAAGTCATAAAGGGGGAGAGAGTGTTAGTCAATGCAGGCTCAGATCATGCCAAATGGATATCCAATAGCATCAGAGCCACTCTGGGATATCCACCCCTTTGTGATGATGATAATGTTGCTGAGTCTGGTGTGCAACCTGCTTATGTTGAAGGTGATCAACCTGAAGTTGCTCAGATCATCTACCCTCCAGCAGATTTTGATATGATTCAACAACAGGTTCAGTCAATGTATAGTCCTCCACAGGAAGTTGATAATATTATTATAGAGAAAGTTGAAATGCCTGAAGCTGCCTTGAAAGATCAATAGGAAGATCAACTATCAAAGAAAAGATTCAGAGAAAAGGCTGAGTTAAAGCCTGATTTTGAGCAATGGAGCCCCACTTCTAGGAATATCATTCTGACTGCCTGGAAAGCTATGAAAGATCAAGTTCATGAAAGGGGAAAGTGGTGTAATGAAAAGGAATGGCAGAAATATGAGGCAAGGCAAGAAGCCATTGTGCAACATAGAAGAAAGGCTAAGATTGGGAAGCTACCTCCTAATGCTCAGGAGCCTAGCAAATACTTCCCTAAGCCTTTTCATTATTTTGAAAGGCAAAGGATTAAGGCTGAAGTTCAAAAGAAGGCAGAGTTGAAAGGAAAGAAGCCTATTGATGATGCAGAACGTCCTGTGCAAGCTCAGATTAAGCCAGGAAAAGGCATAGTCATCAAGGAGCCTAAACAGCCTTAGTATAAATTTACTAGATTTTGCAAGAACAATGTAATATTTAGTATTATGGAAATCTATGTAATCAATTGTTTAGAAACTTTTTTATAAGTATAAACAAAACAATGTTTCATAATTCATTGAGCTTGTATAATTATTCTGTACTGTCATATTGGTATATGTTTTGTTTATAATTTGCCATGTCATATAATGCTTATATACATCATAATGTTTGTTTATTATAAGTGGTGTATATTATTTACTAAAGGGTTATGACTTCTCCAAATAGGGGGAAATTGTTGGGTACATGTGAAAATGTGTACTTGATTTTAAGAAGCCTTACTTAGTTCAATGATATACATCAAGGTGTATTTTATGTTATTTTGAGTTTATATGTGCAGGTTAAGTATATGCTAATATGCAGGAAAAAGTTTCTAAGTCCATGTGTCGACACTTAAGAAAGCCTGTGTCGACACTTTGAAAAGTTGTGTCGACACCAGAAGCAACTGTGTCGACACACAGAATTTATTAGTCGACATCAACTGTGTCGACACCGGGAGGCAGTGTCGACACACAGAAGTATTAGTCGACATCGACTGTGTCGATACTGGGAGGCAGTGTCGACACACAGAAGTATTAGTCGACATAAACTGTGTCGACACCTAGAGGCAGTGTCGACACACTTAATTCTGAGACTACATCAACTGTGTCGACACACAGGACTTGTGTCGACACACAGTAGAGTTTCAACAATGTTGATTGCTGTGAAGTGAAGAAGTGTCTGTGTCGACACAAAGAAGCTGTGTCGACACATTCTACAGATGTAGTGTCAAGAAGCTGTGTCGACACCAAAGGAGCTGTGTCGACATCACCAAAGCTTGTGTCGACACTTAATTCATTTGTGTCAACACATAATGAAAATCAGTCTCAACGCTTTGCTGAAAAAGTCAAAGGTTCAAGAACTGACTGAAGACTTGACAGCTGTATATTCCAACAAGTTTGCTGAAGCTATCAAACTTGTCAGAAGTTGGTTAGAAACCAGATCAGCCGGTTACCATGGATGAAGTCTATATATAGATGGATTCTGTCACATCAAAAAAGAACAATTTTTTGAAGTATTGATCATTGATCAAGGAAGTGCACGTCACACAGAAGAAGATTTTCGTGAGAAGATCTAAGGAGAATTCAAGCAAGAATTCTGAAAAACTTCAGAAGTTCTTGAGAGTGAGAGAGATCTCCAACTGTTGAAGTAAAGAAGGAGACATTTACAAGTCTCTTAAGAAGCAGATCTTGAACTAATCTGCTAAGAAGGATTCAGATCTATTTCTTAATTCAAAGAAGGAAGCTGCAAGCTAGTCAACTTCAAAGTAGATCAACCCTACCGAGTTCAGATTCATGAAGCTTTGAAGAAAGCTAAGAACAGGTTGATTTCAGCCATCAGTCTTATCAAGAAGCTGATCAAGAAACCTTTTATCCCTTCTCTCTCAACAACGGTAAGAGTCAATCTAAAACACTTATCAAGTTTTGTAGGATCTTATCAAAGATCTGAGTTGTAAGCCTATATTATAAAGGATTAGTGTAGGAGATATAGTTCTCTGAGTGGTAGGGCTTTTGAGCCTAAGTGTAGGAGAAATTTTTCTCTCTGTTGTAGGCCTTATGGGAAGGCTGAGCTAGGGCTATTAGCCTGATCTGTAGGAATGTGGTTACACTATGAGTTGTAGGAACCTTATAGGGTTCTGAGTTATAGGAACCTTTTAGGGTTCTGAGCTTTAAGATCTATGGATCTGAGAAGAAGGAAGAAATTAGGCTGAATTTAGCACACTGTTGGATAGGTGAAGGGGGAAAGTGGATGTACCCGGACTTTGGGGAACAACTATAAACCTGTGTACAATCTGTGATGTATGTGTGATTGTGAATTATGTGTTGTGATTGTTGTAGAATAAGTTAGATTCTATTTTAAGAACTGAAATATTATTCTACCTTAAGTAAAAAAGAAAAGAACCTATTCACCCCCCCCCCCTCTAGGGGTTTGGGTTGTCTTGAAATCAATTCTATCAGGATCTATATTAGCTTCTTCTAATTTCTTTTTTCTGTTTGAGACAGAAAACTTAAGTACATCACAATGTTGTTATGTCTACTTTCTTGTGGTCATACCCTGAGCTGCATCTCCAATGATCAATTCCCTTGGATGATCCCTTAGATGTCTGACAGCTATAGTTACTGTGACTTCTTCTCTTGGACCAGCTACATCTTGTTGCTGAGTTTCTTCTTCTGGCTGTTCTTGTGCAAGCACTTCTTATACAATGTTGACTCCATCTTGTATAGTTTTGCTTGCTGTAACTGAATCTTCTATAGACAGCTCCTTTAGCTTCAAGTATTCTCCTATTGTATTTGATGTACCTGGCTTATCATTGTAAAACATAGAACTTTCATCAAATACAACATGAACAGACTCCTCCACAACTTGAGCCCTCAAGTTATAGACCCTATAGGCCTAACTGTGGTTACTATAACCAACAAATATGCCTTTATAGGACTTCTCTGCAAATTTAGTTATGTATGTTTTCCCATTATTTAGGACAAAACACCTACATCCAAAGATTTTAAAATAGTCCAAGTTTGGTTTTCTTCCCTTCATTAGTTCATAAGGAGTCTTATTCAACATTTTGTTGATTAAATCTCTATTAAGAACATGATATGCTGTGTGAATTGCTTCAGCCCAGAAATATTCTGGGAGAGAAGAATCACTCAGCATGGTTCTTCCAGCTTCAATAAGAGTTCTATTCTTTCTCTCAGCAATTCCATTTTGCTGGGGTGCTCTTGGAGTGGAAAACTCTTGTTGAATCCCAAGTTCTTCACAAAACTTTGTCATGCATTCAGATTGAAATTTAGCTCCATGATCACTTCTTATTCTGACCACAGAACTGTTCAATTCATTCTGTATTTGTTTGACAAATGTCTTGAAGACATCAGGAGTTTCAGACTTTTTCCTTAGAAAGAAAACCCAAGTAAATCTGGAATAATCATCAACAATCATAAAAGTGTAGGCTTTCCTTCGTAGACTATGAACTGGCATAGGGCCAAATAAGTCCATATAAAATAGGTATAAACACCTCATTGAGTCTTTGGTTTCAATACTTTTGAATGAAGCTTTGGTCTGCCTGCCTTTTTGGCATGCAGAGCAAATGCTCCCCTTTGAGCATTTAGTGTTATGACCATTCCTAACTAGCTCTTTACTGAAAAGTTTGCATATGGCCTTGTAGTTCAAATTAGCTAGCCTCTTGTGCCATTTGACATAGTGTGAGGCTTTCTCATTTGCAACTATACATAAGGGGGTAGTCTGACTTTAAACAAAGAAAATTCAAACAATACACAGTCCCACACCTAGTGCCTGTCAAGATGACCTCTTGGTCACTTGACTTCTTTATTAGGCACTCATCCTTATGGAATGAAATGTCATAGCCAAGGTCATAAAGTTGTCTTATGCTTATAAGGTTGTGTTGCAACCCTTCCACATAAGCAACTTTAGTGAAAGTGACTAAGCCATTTGAGATCTTACCATAACCTTTGGAAATTCCTTTGTTAGCTCCACCAAAGATCACCTTTGGTCTATTCTTCATAGTTTGTTAGCTCCACCAAAGATAACTTTTTGTCCATTCTTCATAGGGATAAATTCCCTCAAATTACTCCTTGTTCTAGTCATGTGTCTGGAACACCCACTATCCAAGTACCAGATGGGCCTATCTCTGGTTCTTGGACATTCCTGCAAAATAAGAATGTATTTTTTCATTAGGAACCCAAATTGTCTTGGGTCCTAGGTTATTGTTAGTTGTGGCTGCATTGAGACCACCTGTGAACTTCTTAATTGGGTGCATTTTTTGAGCATGAGACACAGTGTTATTGAACCAACAGTCCAAAGCAAAGTGTCATACCTTTCCACAACACCAGCATTCATATCTGTTGTACCTCCGATTTGGAGGAACAAAAGGAACTTTGGCTGACAGTCTTTAAGATAGGAATAAGCAAACTTGACAGTTGTATTTTGACTGGGAGCAAAATGGTTGATTTGTCTCTCAGTTACAACAGTCCTCATTGGAGCAAGCACATTAGGAATAGCTTTCCTATTCACTATGATTTTTGTCCACCTGGTCCAAACTTCTGGGTTTCTTTTCCCTTAGTCTGAGACAATGGTTGTGGAAGACTGGACCCTATTATCCTGTCAGCTTTTTACCACTTCTTCTCTTAGGTTTAACATAACCAAGTCCACTTTCAGGTGTTCCTAAGAAGGTATCTATAATGGGCGGTACAGTTTTAGGTTTAGAAAATAGTTGTACTTGTTGGGTATTATATCCACAATGTACCTGATTTTAAGAAGCCCCTGAACAAGCTAAGTTGAATTGACAATGTATTTAACGATCTTCTATAAAGTTTTGCTTGCAGCTATTCCATGCTAAGTACACACCAATGTCAGGGTGCAGTGGGTCAATATACACGGGTCTGCGCAACGTAATCCCTCGTTGAGTAGATCAGTGTGTTGACTCACGTGTGCTCTCTCTATTGGAGTGTACTTATTTTCAAGTATAGGGTCTAGATAGATCAAGAGAAGAAGAAGGAGCAAAGATGGGTCAAAGACCAAGTCATCAAAGGAAGGAAGAGAAAATTCTTCTAAGTCAAAATCGACGGGAATCACTAAGTTATTACCGTCGACTTCGACGGGAATCGCTAGTGATTCCCGCCGACTTCGACGGGAATTGTTAGTGATTCCCGCCGATTCGTCGAGTATCACTTAGCCTCTCCCGCCGACTTATTCCGGCTGACATTTTTCAAACAGGGATTCTGCTAAGGCAGAATCGACAGGAATCGTGAGTGATTCCCACCGACATCGACGGGAATCACCAACGATTCCCGCCGATTTTGGCTTAGGCAATTTTCCTCCGTTCGCTGGACCGAACCATCTCGCCATGCGCTGTTTAGGCCGGGGCTAGGGTTTCTTCTCGTGGGCCCCACAACGGTCTTTAAGGCTGGCCTCTAGTATTTATACTCGCATATTTTTAACTTCTAAAAACAGACATTCTCGGAAATCGAAAGCAGGCGACGCCGTGCCCTAGCCGATCGCGGAAACCGCCGATCGCCTGTAGCCGCTCGCAAGTTTGTCGCCTCCATTGATCTCAGTGCTTCTCTGATCTTCCGACGACAGTACCGAGGCAAGCAGAGCATCTCACGTATCTCTCTTGAGATCTCTTGTCTTCCGATTCGTAGAACGAGACTTGTTTTCCATTCCGAATCGGTGGAGACGATTGATCCGACTGAGACCGTTGGTAGACCTAGCTTGCTTCATCAAGAAGTTTGGATCTACAAAGCATCGCCGCCGCATTTACTTGTCGTTGCCGATCTTGACAAGATTCTTTCCAAGAGAGAAATCCGGTTGTGGATTTTTTGTAATCTTCAAGCAAGCTTCAACGAACGAAGAAGGACATCGGGATCTCCAAAAGCGTTGTTTGTATTTTCTTTTACATTCAATTTTTGTTTGTTGTAAAGGAATTTTCATTCCTTGTTGTAAGGGTTGGGTGCAACCCGTGGTGGTGGAGTTGTGACTCCTTTGTTGGAAGGGTTCCTTCTGTAGTGTGAGGATTGGATTTCAATCCATTTGGAGAAGTGACCGAGTCGTCCCTTAGTGGGAGATAGGTCGAAGGGGGAAAGTGGACGTACCCAAATTGGGGAACCACTATAATTCTTTGTGTGCTTTCTGTGCTCTGTTTGTTTATTTGTGCAGGTAACTTTCATTCCGCAAAAGACTGCACGACACCTATTCCCCCCCCCTATAGGTGGATTTAGTCGATACTAGAGACTTTCAGTACTAGTCTTTTCTTATTCAGGAGTTTGAGTTCTAACTCCTAAATTATTGTATTTTTTATTTTATCGACATAATTTGATCATCAATGATCTTAGTCAGCTTTGCTAACTTTGAGCTTTGAAGACCTAACTTCGAAGTATCCATCTTATGATCATACTCAAGACCTTTTAGTGATGCAATCTCTATAGCTTGTTCTTTGACAAGCTTATTGCTATTTACAAGTGCTTCCAAAAGTTTGCTAATTTTGATTGTGGGCTGCTGCTGTTAAGTCTCAGGGTTAGACTTATGTGAATCAAACTTTGAGTCATATGAGGCAAGCTCATCCACAGTCTCATGAACAGAATTTGTAGAACAACAGGAATTGTCAAAGATTACCTGAGTATCCTGATATTCAACAATTTCTATATCTTGATTATCAGACAATGCCATCAAATTAACCTCCATATCATCTTCAAAATCACAATTGTGTGATGAATTTGTGGAGTTATTGCCATTGTATATGGCCTCTCTGATGAATTCTTCTTCATAGGAGAATAGTCCAGCATGTTCTTCTTCTGATTCAGTTGAATCATTATCTCTATCAGATAAGTTCTTTGGCTTCTTTTCCATTAGACCCTTTTCTGATTTCTTGTCTTTATAGAACTTCTTTGTTTTTTTGACTTTTTGTTCTTCTTTCTTTTTACTAGATAGTCAGCAATGACATGCCAAGGCCTGTTACAGCAATAGCAGATAATGTCAGTCTTAAATTGTTTATTCTGGTGAGAATAATACCTGACCACAGATTTGTCTCTATGTTTTTCTTTGCTTTTACTAGAACTTGGTCCAGTTGATTTCTTCTTATTCCACTGATTCCTTCTTCTCATCATTTCCTTAAATTGCCTGGTAAATAGTGCTAATTCATCATCTGATAATTCTTCTGATGAAAAATAGGTTCCAATGCTATCTGTATCTTCATCCCTCCTTGGTGATGATGGGATTTCTCTTATAGACTTCTTTGATGTATCTGCTTTGAAGGCCATAGATTTTGTCTGAGTTGAACTTCTGGCAGATTCAGCTTCAGCTTTTCTAGAATTTAGCTGAAGCTCATGTAACAATAGCTTCCCATATAAGTCTTGGGGTTACATGTTTCTCAGATTCCCCATTTCTCTTACACCACAAATCTTGATGTCCCATTCTTTATTTAGTAATATCGGAAATTTGTCATTAAGCTCATAATTTGAGAATTCTCTGTCATAATTCTTAAAGTCATTTAATATTCTAAAGAACTTTTCATTACATAGTTCTATAGAATCAGTCTTTCCTTGTCCGAATGCCTCATACTGATGATTTAGTAGAGACTTTTTGTCATCTCTTACTTATTATGTGCCTTCCATGTAGACTATGAGAGTTTCCCACATCTCCATGGATGTTTTACAGTGCACTATATTCTGAAAAGTTGAATTATCTATTGTACTGACAATTATGTTTTGAGCACTTTTATCCATTATGGCAAGAACCACCTCATCATTTGTCATTTCAGATAGTTTCTTTGGAGTTTGAACATTTGCATCTAAGACAGATATCTTTATTGTAATATGGTCCTTCTTGTACAGTGACAAAGATTCTTGTATCTGAAGCCTCCATAAACAATCTCACTATATGCTTCTATATAGCAAAGTTATCCTTAATATATATTGGCAGTTTCATATAGCTGAGTTCTCTGTTAGATTCAGAAGCCATTAGATCTGATATTTTTCAACTACCCTTTGGATCTTTTTCTAAATGTTTAGTCTTTCTTGAAGAACCTCCCTCTAATACCACTTGAAAGATAATACTATGGGTAGATAATCACCTAGAGGGGGTGAATAGGTGTCTTTTAAAATTCTTTGTCACTTTGATTAACTGTTCAGGAGATATTATGTTCAGCAGATAATATACTTGAGAAATAAGCTTTACAATAACTCAGCACAATTAAACCACAGAACACAACACATGCAAATCTCAGTACACAGCACAAGCACAAGCAAATCACAACACAAAGAGAATTTTTAGTGGTTCTTCTATCTAGGGTACATCCACTTTCCTCCTTCTTCCTCACTAGAAATGTGCTAGATAAGGTTATATCTCCTCCTCTTCAACTCAAATCCAAAGATCTTACAGGCTCAGTTTCTGTTAAGAAACCTACACTAAGACCAACAGGTCCTACCTTAGAGATTCACTCAATCTCCTATCTCAGGTCCCTCAAGAATCCTACCTCAGCCTTTATAATACAGGCTTATACCTCAGTGATCCCACTCAAATCACCTACCTTAGGTCCCTCAAGAACCCTACCTCAGCCTTTATAAATTAGGCTTATAACTCAGAGATTAACTCTCCTACCAACTTAGATCTCACAGAGATCTTACAAAAATTAAGAGGTAAATATAATCAGAAAACTAATTTGTAATCTGACTTATCTGAATGAATTTAGATTCTTTAATTCAGCTATAAATGATTAAATCTTGATGAATAATCTGGCTGAAGAGATACTTCTCTGGATCTGCAATCTTCTTGATGATCAGTTTGATTTCCTTGAAAAATTTGTAGAACAGATCCACTTGAATCTTCTTATAACTTGAAGAAAGGATCTAAAGATCTTCTAAGAAGACTTTCGTCTTCTTCCTCTTTCTTGGAATTATTGTTCTCCCCTGACTTAGAAGAAATTAGAATGAGAATTTGTGATCTGTTAAAAATTTCTTCCTTTTTTGAAGACAACCCCACTATTTATAGCCTTTGTGGATTGCTGGATTCTGATTGATGACATCAACATGTTACATAATACTTCAAATTCTCCTTTAAACTATTTCTATTGAGATACCTCTTACTGTAGCCGATGTGACATTTTTGACTTGTCTAGACAATTCTGTGTTGACTCTGCACATCTTCAGAAACATAAGTGTCGAGATGTCCAAAGTGTCTCGACATTATATTACTTAAGTGTTCTTATAAGGTGTCGAAACATCTTAGCAGTCTCGACACAATTTTACTTAGAAGAATTTTCAGGCCGAACTTGAAAGTGTTGAGACAGTTGACTTGTCTCGACACAACTGTCATTTGTGTTGACATCTATAAATCTGCACTATGTCGAGACAATTGAATTGTCTCGACACAACTGTCTGTTGGGTGTCGATACTTTTATACTTGCTTTAATACTTCACTGTGTCGAGACAGTTGAATTGTCTTGACACTCCAGTCTGCTGGTGTCTACACTTGTTTAAGTCTACACTTCAGTCTTCTTTATGTCGAGAAAGTTGTATTGTGTCGACACAATTGTATTAAGCTTTAAAGTGTCGAGATATTTGACTTGTCTCGACACTACTGACTTAGTCTTCAAAGTGTATAGATAGCTGACTTGTCTCGACACTACTATTATTGAATCTTCAATGTGTTAATGTACAACCCGGTGTTCGCCGAGTGGGTCAACCAGGCAAGAATGGGCGAACCCAGAATGGACAGCTCGCGCTCGACAAAATTAGATGGGTGAGTTGAGCGAGCTGAACAACCTGGCCCGCGGCCACCCGTAGTTAATTGATGTGGACCCGACCTTCATCGAGCTAAGCTCCAGGCCCGAAGTAGCAACCCAGAGCGGCCAACTCACTCTCGCCGAGGTTAGGCGGGCGAGCTGCGCCAGCTGACCCACCCAGCCCTGTCTCTCATAAGCGACCTCGCCACCAGCCCGCCTCAAACCGAGGAATGACGGACTGCCGCGGCCTGGCTCGCACTCGCCTAAAGGAAGGAAGGCGAGATACGAGAGCCAGGTCGCATTCTCCTCAGCGGGATGGAGTGTTACGGCGAGTTGACCTCCAGATCCTTGGAACCTATCAAGTAGGTCTTAGCGGCAAAATTACCTAGGTACCCTAGCAGGGGGTGCCAATATTCTTCTAGAACAGCGGAGTTATGTTGTTGGCAGACCCCGTTGAGATGCACATAGCTATTCAGAACAGCAGAGGTTGGCTATTTCCAGGCTATTTTTAGAATCCTATAAATAGGACCCAAGGGGCACCTTAGAAGGCATGCTCACTGGATCCCAGACCTTCTTACGCTTTTCTAAGGTAGCCTTAGCTCGCCATTTGGCTAAGGGAGGGAAGCACTGTGAGATCTTCCGGATGTGTGGTGGGAACTCCACATCAAGCCCTTGGGTCTTTTCCTTTGAATTTCTTGTCATTTTGTTTATAGGAGAGTAGTAGGCGCGCGACCACCCTTTCCCCAAGTGTGAACTGCAGAAGGGACCGAATTCTCAGTTCCAACATTCTGGTGCGGTGAGCGTGGAGCATGGTCAACATAGAAAATCTTTAGCAAGCTCAATGACGGGAGGAGAAGGACGAGGTTCAGACAGGCCCGACTCGCCCCCCCCCCCACCTCTTGGCACAGTGGGGATGTTCGAAGACTTCAGGCAGGAGGTGCTCGGCCTCGTCAGGTTCGTATTTGGTGCGCGTGCTGAGTGCTCGACTCTAGCAGCACAAGTACTCGCGATCACGGCCCAAGGCTAGGATGCTCCCGGCAGGTGGGACTCGCCGCCTACAAGAACTCATACATTGGAGCATCTTTGTTGAGTTGTGACTCAACACCTCCAAGGTAATTTTACCTAGTTATTTCTTAACTTCTTGATTCAATTTTCATGGCCCGATCCCAAATCTCTTTTGGGTTGTTCTTGATTTTATTATTTTCGCTGCGTGCACAACTGTTGTGCCACCCTGTAGAAAACCCAACAGTGGTATTAGAGGGAGGTTCCTGCCATTATTGTTTTATCTGAAGTTAGGTTATTCTAGTACGTGTAAACCTAGGGATTTAGAAGTGTTCTAAATGTCTAGATTTGATCCTGGACCACCGCCAATGGCGCGGCCCCTTGGAACCCCGCAAGGAACGTCTGGGATTTCGTGGTAATTTCTACTTGTTAGAAATTGTTGTCTCCTTAGCAGTAACCATCCCTCGAGTGGTTAATGAACCTGTGTATTGTTTTGGATTTTGAACCCAAAAAAGGAGAGATGAGCTTGTCTACTGCTTTAAGTCGAGTTACCTTTGCCTTTGTCCAATGCATGTAAATCTGAAGATTTGGAAGAGTCCGGATGTTCAGATTTAGCCCTTTCATCCATCAAATGTTGATAGTACCATGTTGTGCACATAAGGGATGCATGTGGATTTTAGAAAAGTGTTTTTCTATGGATGTGCACATTGATCAAATGTTGATCATGGTTAATTGTTAACCTATTATCAAAATTCCCTTCATCAAATATTAAGTGTTCGGATGCCTTCCGATGGATGACACTCTTCCTGCCTCGATCGATGAAGTGTGGACTTGCCAAAGCAAGGTGCATTAATCTATCTTGGTAAGGGTGCGAGCGGATAATTGTGATATCCCACTGTCGACATCGGGTCTAACTTAACTAGGTTACCTCAAAGGTTGAGTGCCTAGAGGCATATGGTTGGCATGCACCATTTGATGGATGCGAATAAGGAATTATTCACCAACCATACAAGAATTGCATGAGAATGCAATTGGCAAGCGTTGCCTACCTAAATAACCACATCGTGAGAGAAAAGCCAAACCTGACTCATTGTGTTGGTGAAATACGGATCTTGTCTACTAAGAGAGTAGCTCGCATGAACTCTCCGAATTGATAGTGAGGGCTATCATTTCGAATAAAAATAGTGGGAGTTTTAATTAAAGTCCAAATTAAAAATAAATTGTATTTTGAAATTTTGGTACTGATATTATTCTGCATGAATTCTTGTAGAATTCCATTGCAAGTGGTTCACACTCCACTTTGTCTCTAAGAGCCATACTTGAGAAGGATAAGCTCAGTGGGACCAACTACATGGACTGGTACAGGAACCTGAGAATTGTTCTCAGGCAAGAGCGAAAGCTCTATGTCTTAGAAGAAGAAGCCCACGAGGTGCCGACCAAGAACTCTTCCCGTGCTGATAAGGATAATTATAAGAAGTATACTGATGACGCCTTAGACGTCGAATGCCTTATGCTTGCCACCATGAACTCTGAGCTTCAAAAGCAACATGAGAACATGGGGTGCAAGGAGATTGACGAGCATCTCAAGAAAATGTTTCAAGGGCAGGCTCGTTAGGAGAGGTTCGACGTCACAAAAGCGTTATTTCAGTGCAAGATGGGAGTTCGAGACTCAGTTGGGACTGACGTACTCAAGATGATTGGGTATATAAAGAACCTTTAAAGGCTTGGTTTTCCTTTAGGTCAAGAGTTGGCAACAGATCTGATCCTGCAATCGGTTCCGGACAGTTATGAGCAATTTGTCTTGAACTACAACATAAATGAAATAGACAAGACACTGCCCGAGCTCCTAGGCATGTTAAGAACTACCGAGATCAACATGAAGAAGGCCAAGCCTGCCAGCACCATACTGATGGTGCATAAGGGCAAGGGCAAGGCCAAGGGCTCTAAGAAGACGAAGGTGGGACCTAAGTCACATCTTGATCCCAAGTCTTCTGCACTGAAGAAAAAGAAGAGCACGGTGAAGGAAGGGAAATGCCAACACTGTGGCAAGGCTGGTCATTGGAGGAGGAACTGTCCTTCTTACATTGAGGGTCTGCAGAAAATGAAGGGAGGTATGACTTCCGCTTCAAATATTTATGGTATAGAGATAAACCTTTCTGCTCCTTCATCATGGGTATTGGATACTGGATGTGGTTCTCACATTTGCACAAATGTGCAGGAACTGGGAAGGAGAAGATTGTTGAGTAAAGGGGAGGTGGACCTGCGCGTCGGTAATGGAGCAAGAGTTGTTGTTGTAGCCGTAGGGGTTTACCGTCTTTCTTTGCCCAGTGGGCTTGTAATAGGACTAGATAATTGTTATTTCGTTCCGGCCATAACTAGAAACATTAAATCCATTTCATGCTTGGACATGATTGGATTTTCTTTTATAATTAAGAACAACTGTTGTTCTATATTTAAGAATGATGTTTGTTATGCTGTAGCCCAATTGTTTAATGGCCTTTATGTTTTGAACTTGGACAATCTGATCTATAATGTAGAAAATAATAAAAGACTAAGAACAAAGGACTCAAACCATACATATCTCTTGCATTGTTGTTTAGGACATATAAACGAGAAGCGCATATCCAAGATCCATAAAGATTGACTTTTAGACTCATTTGATTATGAATCATTTGAGCGATGCGAATCTTGTTTGTTAGGCAAGATGACTAAAGCCCCTTTTACTGGTTATACTGAGAGGGCTGAGGATCTCTTGGGTGTTATACATAGTTATTTATGCGGACCCATGAGCTCCATGGCTAGAGGTGGGTATTTCTACTTCGTTACATTTACTGATGATTTCAGTAGATACGGATATGTGTATCTTATGAAGTGCAAATCCGAGACCTTTGAAAAGTTCAAAGAGTTCAAGAATGAAGTAGAAAAACAATTGGGTAAAAGGGTTAAAGCACTCCGATCTGATCGAGGTTGCGAATACCTGAGTCATGAGTTCCGTGATCATCTGAAAGAGTGTGGTATTGTATCACAGCTCACTTTACCTAGAACACCACAACATAATGGTGTGTTTGAGAGGAGAAATAGTACTATGTTAGACATGGTACATTCGATGATGAGTCATGCAGACTTGCCTGTTTCCTTTTGCGGTTTTGCTTTAGAGACTTCTTCAATGACACTGAATCGCGCTCCAACGAAAACGGTTCTGAAGACACCATATGAGATATGGACTGGGAAGCGTCCTAGTATATCGTTCATTAAAATTTGGGGCTGTGAGGCATACGTGCGACGACAAATGCCTGACAAGCTGGAACCCAAATCGGATAAATGTTATCTGGTGGGATATCCTAAGGAAATGAGAGGGTATTACTTTTACCTACCGTCCGAGAGCAAAGTGTTTGTCGTAAGGACTAACATCTTCCTGGAGAGAGAATTCTTATAAAGAAAGACTGAAAAGGTAGACTTGAAGAAGTTCAAGAACCACAAGTAGTGAATGAACCGGAATTGGATTCTAAGATAGGACTACTTGATGTTGTAGCTAAGGAACCTGCTCAAGAAACACAAGTCCAACGTAGATCTGGTAGACCAAGATTTGAGCCTGAGAGATATGGATTTCTTTTGTCTCAAATAGGTAATGTGTTGCTTATGGATCATGATGATGATCCAGCAACCTACCAAGAGGCAATGAATGGACTAGACTCTAACAAATGGCTTGAGGCTATGAAATCCAAAATGGACACCATGTACGCAAACTAAGTTTGAAACTTGGTGGAACCACCTGAAGGGGTACGACCCATAGGGTGCAAATGGGTCTTCAAGAAGAAGACCGACATGGATGGAAATGTACATACATTCAAAGGGCGACTAGTGGCTAAGGGTTTTAAGCAAATTCATGGTATTGACTATGATGAGACCTTTTCCCATGTTGCCATGGTAAAGTCTATAAGGATATTGCTTGTTATTGCTGCGTATTACGACTATGAGATCTGGCAGATGGATGTCAAAATGGCTTTCCTTAATGGAAATCTCCTTGAGGAAGTGTACATGACACAACCCGAGGGTTTTGTATCCCCAAATGAAGCCACTAAAATATGCAAGCTGAATAGGTCCATGTATGGACTGAAGCAGGCCTCTTGAAGTTGGAATCTTCGTTTTGATGAGAAAATCAAAGAGTTTGGTTTCATCAAGAATGAAGACGAGCCTTTTGTTTACAAGCGAATTAGTGAGATCATTGTTGTCTTCCTGATATTGTATGTAGATGATATACTGTTGATTGGGAATGACATTCCTACCCTGAAAGCTGTTAAGAAAAACTTAGGGAACTGCTTTTCTATGAAGGACTTGGGTGAAGCGACTTATATACTCAGTATTAAGATCTATAGAGATAGATTGGAGAAGTTGTTGGGTTTGACCTAGAGTACATACATCGAGAAGGTGTTGAAGCGGTTCAACATGCTTGAGTCCAAGAAAGGATTTTTACCCATGTCTCATGGTGTGAATCTCTCTAAGGACCAGTGTCCAAAATCTTGTGAAGATAAGGACCGCATGAAGTTGATTCCATATGCCTCGGCAATATGATCAATCATGTATGAAATGTTATGTACTAGACTCGATGTCTCCTTTGCTTTGAGCATGACTAGCAGGTATCAGTCAGACCCCGATGAGTGTAACTGGATTGCAGTCAAGAATATACTGAAGTACTTGATAAGGACAAAGGATGTGTTCTTGGTGTATGGTGGAGAGGAAGAGCTCATTGTAAGTGGTTACACGGATGCTAGCTTCCAAACTGATAGGGACGATTCAAAGTCTCAGTCAGGGTTTGTGTTTTGCCTTAATGGAGGAGCTGTGAGCTGGAAGAGTTCCAAGCAAGAGACAGTTACTGATTCTACAACAGAAGCCAAGTATATCGCTGCAGCTAATGCAGCGAAGGAGGCTGTATGGATTAGGAAATTCATCGGCGAGATTGATGTAGTTCCTAGCATTGTTGGTCCCGTAGTTATCTACTATGATAACAATGGTGCAATTGCATAATCTAAGGAACCAAGATTCCATCAGCGCTCCAAGCACATACTTCGGCGATTCTATCTTATTCGTTAGATTGTCGAACGAGGAGATGTGAACATTTGCAGAGTGCCGACTGAGGAGAATATTGCGGATCCACTGACAAAGCCTCTCGCGCAAAGAAAGCATGATGGTCATACTAGATCAATGGGTATACGATACCTAAATGATCAACTCTAGTGAGAGTCTTGTGGGTTGCGTGTAAACATATATTTTGTTGGCTATTTGTTATTTATTCATATGATGAATTGTGTACCAAGATTTTTCTTTTATAATTAATGGCAAGTTCTTTTATTATTATTTCTCTATGCGATAGTTAAATGTTAACATAATAAATACCCTTAGAATGTTCGCTTCCATAGGACATCAAGTACGTGACTTCAATGTGAGAGCCTATGATTTATTTGAAGCTTCATTCTTGAAAGGTCCCTGGTCGTAGTATTATCATAGAAACTAAGGGTGATGACGATACATTAAGACTAGCACGTGCGTTGACTGATGACCAGTTCTCACAGGTCATGATATTGTGATATCAAGTCATCACGTGGGTACTTGTTAATGAACAAGTTGTACTGGACAGACCCAACCTGAGACTACTTTGTGGATTGTTATCTAAACATGTCACGAGTAGGTTTCAATTTATAATGGTGTTGTGGTCCTTTGACCTGAAGTCGTAGCATTCATCAAGTGAGGAAGAGCGTGCTTTGATACCATCTAAAGTCCTCCTTGAGAAAGGTTGATGATCAGGGTGGTTATTGGGCACGTTACGAATCATTTGGGTGTTTGTGTGTGAGCAGATATGGGATTTGTCCTCCTATAGGACAGGGGTTGCATCCATGGTCCCCTTGATGGAACTGGACTGAGAAATGCATGGCCATGCTTGGTTGAGTCAATATGTGATATTGGACTCACCATTCTTTGGAAGTCCGTTCTAGATCAAGATACTTGGATTGAGATATTATGAGGGTGACACGGTCCATGCCTCTAGTTCTTTCCGGATGTAAGGGACAAAGAGACAATGACAACGCTGGAACATTGTTCATAAAGGCTTATGAGTTATGAACTCTAATTGCTTGGGTAGCAATGATGCATTGCTAGATGCCGCTCATTGTTTGTGAGGTTTTTGGTTTGATACTTTCAAGATCAAGTGGGAGACTATTTGAGTTACCATGGTGATCTAGAAGTGTTCAAACATGTAATCTCACTGCAAACGCAATATGAGCATGCAGGGTCGCACATAAGAGCATGTGGAGAAGTTTGAAGATTGACTGTGTTGGTAAAGGTTACCAATCACCATACAGAATGGGGTCCGACAAATGTTGCCAAGGAGTATCGTCGAGATTCGTCGAGTATCGTCAAGATTCGTTGAGTATCGTCGAGATTCATCGAGTATCGTCGACTATGGTTCGTCGAGTATCGTCGACTATGGTTCGTCGAGTATCGTCGACTATGGTTCGTCGAGTATCATCGACTATGGTTCGTCGAGTATCGTCGAATTTGGTTCGTCGAGTATCGTTCGGACTATGATTCGTCGAGTATCGTCGACTATGGTTCGTCGAGTATCGTCGACTATGGTTCGTCGAGTATCGTCGAATATGGTTCGTCGAGTATCATCGAGATTCGTCGAGTATCGTTGAGATTCGTCGACTATCGAACTGTTCGATTATCGACGAATGCTGATACTCGACGAATTATTCCAGAAACCCTAATTCTCTGTGGTCTGCGGATTGAGATTTTTCTAGGTCTGTTTATGCTTCGGGTATAAATTAGGACTTAGGTTTGAGAGTCAAAGAGGAGATTCCCCCGACCCGACGGAAGTGTTCCGCCGATTCGCGTGTCTCGCCGATTCGAGTGTTCCGCCAATTCTCGTGTTCCGCCGATTCGCTCATTCCGCCGATTCGCTCGCTCCGCTGATGTCCTCTCCGACAATAGTCGTCGGTGCTTGTCTTCCTCGAGCGGACCTAGCAGTCCGTGGAAGTGCAAGGTGCAGTCGATCTCGCTCGCCATTTTTCATGCGACGAAGATCAGCGATCTCCCGCTCGTGTGGATTCCTGCAGAGGCGTAGTCGCTATTCTATGTGGGACTCACCGCCGACAAGAACTCATACATTGGAGCATCTTTGTTGAGTTGTGACTCAACACCGCCAAGGTAATTTTACCTAGTTATTTCTTAACTTCTTGATTCAATTTTCATGGCCCGATCCCAAATCTCTTTTGGGTTGTTCTTGATTTTATTATTTCCGCAGCGTGCACAGCTGTTGTGCCACCCTGTAGAAAACCAAACTTTTCTGACCGCTGATTTTTACTTGACGCGCCTGTCACACCCCCTTGTCACGGGCGTGACCTAGGGCGTGATCGCCATCGTAGCGAAGCAATCATCGTTCCCACCAAGAATTCAGCTCCTGAGGTCAAATCCGTACCTGTCACACCCCCTGCCATGCCCTCCCCGGGCGTGACATAGGGCGTGACCAACCCATGGGAAAAATCTATAAATACCAGGCCATTCCCAGCATTCTGAAGCAACTTTTGGGGAGAGGGGAGGTGCTGCTTGTTCATTTCTTAGGGTTTTAGTGTTTTTATTTTCATGTTTTGCTCTCTCTCTCTCTCCCTCCATTTCTAGCTTTTAATTTAATGCAATGCACTTTCATTTCCTGTAATCCTTTCTTATTAGTATCGTAGCAGTAGTTAGCTTCTTTTCATGCACTTGTAATCTCCGTTCCTAGTTGTAATCATTTTTATTTTTAATAAAATTATAGTTGGCTTTTCCTTTTTCTAATTCGCTCTCTTTAGTTTTCATGCACCTTTATTATCTACCCCTCTCTTTCCCTTTTACTATGATTAACTAATCCTCCTTGTACTTGATCTTGATGATCTGAGGTTCGAGCGATTAAGTTATGATTTTTTAAATTACCCTTTCTTTTAGGTTTTAGGCCTTGAATTTCTCTTGATTTTTCTTGGGCTGGAGGTATATTATCGATATATACTCTCCACTTTTACGTTCATTCTGGGCTAGCCGAGAGGCTGATAGAATGAAGTGAGCATTCAAGAGTAAAGGTAGTTGTACGCACCCCTCGAGAGAGGCAGGCATCCAAATCTCCCGGATTGTAGTAAAATCCAATAGAGGGGTTCACCGCATAAAGCGAGCTTTAGGCCTCCGATTTAGACGAGAGTCGGTCGGACCTTCCTAAACTCAGTTGGGCACGACTTCGAGAGAAGGGTGTTTAAGCTTTAGGAACCTCCACGGTCAAGGACTTTTACCCTATTAAGCTTAGGTTTATTTATTGCCTTTTTAATCGACTTTAGCCGAGGTGATTCTTGATCGAGTGCGTCCCTTTATCTCTAGCTTTAACACTTTTTATTTCTGCAAGTAATTAGTTTTCTTTTTTTTAGCTTAGTAATTTAATTTCAAATTTTAGTTTAGTAATTAATAGAAAAATCATTTGATAAAATAATAACAATCTCCTTTGAGTAGAAGTAGTCATTACGCCCAAGGGAAATACGACCTTGATACTAATCTTTAGTATCCTATACTATAACCGATAAGGTACGCTTGCCTTTATCAGATATAGAATCGGAAAATATTCTCAACCACCACATCCACCTTCTCTTCATCTTAACCCTCTCTCCGCCGTTGCGAATTTCTGTATCAAGTTTTTGGCGTCGTTGCCAGGGAATGTTTTGATATTTGTAAAAAAAGATAGCTATTAATTTTATCGTTTTGTTTTGTTTTTATCTCTCTCTCTCGCCCCTCCTTCGCTGTTGATTTACTTTTTTTTGAAATGGTTAATCTTTGTTTTAATTGTGGAGAGTTCGGTCACTCTCGCGAGGAGTGTTGGGTAAGGTATCCTTCATCCCCCCATGATTTTATCCCTTTCGGGTCGAATTAATTTGGCCAAATTAATTCGTCCGTGAATTTTTTTTCATGGGGTTACGTTGGTTTTCAAACGCCTTCCTACCCTTCTCCTCCGAATTTTTCTGATTTTAAATTTCCCGGAAATTTCTTAAATGGACATTTTGATCCTTTCCGTTCTTTGAACTACTAAGGGTGGCAACATCCTGATCATTCTTAGGGTCAAGGTGATCATCAACCCATTCCATCTCAAGACTTTTCCGCTTTTTCTCCGCAAGTTTGCGCGCCTCCCATTTTTTATTCTAGCGAAAATGAAGTCATTTTTGATGGTGTAGCATTTGATGCACGCATCAATGCTCACTTCAAAGTTATTTTTGATGCTTTGGCTGCTGAGTCCGCATCTTTTTCTTCCCCTCCTCCACCTCCTCCTATTTATCTTTCGAATGATGAATCTTCGGATATTCCGCAGTTCCTTCAATCACTTGCGGTAGACGATTATTAAGAAATTCCATTGTACCTTCAACCTCTCGAAGAGGAAACTTCCCCCAATATCCCGATTATTTTTCAAGTTTTTGAGGAAGACGAACTTTCTTGTGTTCGATCTTCTGAGGAGATTGATTTTTCGAATATCCCGATTTGCTCCCAATCTACTGAAATGATTGATATTCAAGTGGAGCAACCAGATCTTTCTATTCAACCATTTTCTGGTGATCAACCGTCGCCGCCTTCTTCTTTTTCTTCTCTTCCCCCTCCTTGCGAAAATTCCATTTTCTTTTCTTCTTTTATTTTTCCTTCTAGTTTAGTTTCTAGTTCTTCTTCTTCCCCTTCTAATAGTTTAGTTTCTTATTCTAGGTTTTTTTATTTTTCTAAACCTTTTTCTTTTTGTTTTATTTAAAAAAAAATTACAAAAAATGATTTTTATTTTCTTAAAAAATGTTTTGGCTCTCGCGCCGAAACGAATATTGTGTGAGCTGCCATTACATTTCTCTTTTTATTTTCCATTTAGCTAACCAAGAACGTCGAGCTCAACGACGTTTTAAACAAAGAGCGCTCTTGGGAGGCACCCCTTGCTTTTCTTTTTTTTTCCTTTTTTTTTGTGCAGGAATAAGCTCCCGCGTGTTTGTGCCGCTTCTCGCCTCGCAACTTGGACTCAAGCCGATCTTTAGCTCAAGTTTGGGGGACATATTTTCCAACGTCTGGGCATCAAGCGCTAGGAAAGCATCTTTTCCCTCTCTTTGCATTTCTTTTTCCTCTTTTCTCTCTCTTCTCACTCTCTTTATACTTAAGTTTAACTATTGGGGACAATGTTTAACTTTAAGTATGGGGGAGTGTTCCTTTAATATTTTACTTTAGAAAAATAAAAAAATATTAATTAAAAATTTTTAGAAAAATCAAAAAATTGTATATAATATATTTTTGAAAAATCCAAAATATATATATATAATTTTTTTAAAAAAATCCCAAATTAAATTGAGTTAATTTTTGCCAAATCAATTAGTACCCCGCTACTTTGCATTTTATTGTTTTTTTTAAGATCATGTCTACTTGCTTAGTTAGAATAAATTAGATTAATTTTCTGTTTAAATATGTTTAGAGAGTAGTATGTTGACTCATGTCGTGTTCCTATTTAGGGTAGTATGCTATTTTTGAAAAATTTCTTGAATTTTTGTTCACTTTTCCTTAGGCTTTATTTTATTTCCTTTACTTTTATAAAATCTATCATCCTTTATTTTTCCATATTAAAATCTTTTTAAACATTAATTAGTTTTAAGTTTAGTAGACATAAACCGGTCTAGACGCTTATTATCATTGTTTTCATGAAAGCAAATTCTCTATTTTTTATTTTTTGTGCTTATCCTCTTTTGAAATTTCAAAGCTTTACTTTGAGTAGATTTAGGAAGCATGAAAATGATTTAGGCATTTCTTTTGAAACAGTTAAACCTTTGCACCACGCCTAACAATAATCGTTGCTAGCCATTTTTGTGCCTTTTCTTTTCCTTTTTGTAGCCCCACGTTTTATTTCACCACGACCAAATAACTTACCTATATGCACACTTTAAAATTATATTTGAGCTTTAATTGCTAATGTGCATCTTTTTGAAAAATAATTAGTGGAAAATCTTTGTATTATCTTTTGCTACAAAAGTGGAATTTCTTAAGTTTGAAAAAAATGAGAAAAATATTTGATGATAAAAGTAAAAGAAGAGAAAAAGAAAAGTGTATTTATTTTTGCTAACTTTATTTTGGCAAAGCTCAATTTCTTTTTGTTTTAAGTGTGCAAATACTCCTCGTGTTTATCTTTTTGAATATCGCGCCCTTAAAAACTCAAGCATAACTGTACGCCTAATTAAAGCCCTAGTGATTCATGCTTCCTACATTTACTTTTTAGTATAGTAGCGAGAAACTAGATTGAGTAAGTGTTTTTGATAGAAATATTGAACTTTGTCTTGATTGACTTTGGTTTTAATTTCTCTCTTAGACTTTAGTAGTGACTCAATGCGCTTTTTACTCGTAACTTTATTAAGTTTTAATTCTGTAAAAATATGGGATGATTTGTTTTTATATTTAGTAAAATTTATAAAATTTTGTGCTAAGTTAAAGTAGAAATTTTCGGTTCTTTTTCAAAATTTCTCCACCTCTAAATTCCCGTCTTACTCGTTTATAGCATTTTTAAACTTTTCAATTAATCCTCTTGATTTTCTCTAACTCGTAGTCTTTGCTTGAGGACAAGCAAAATAATAAGTATAGGGGAATTTGATGATACATATTTTAGCTTAATTTATTAGGGTAAAAATATATTTTTTTCATTTTAAATCTCTTCCTTTATGTAATTTTATGTTTCTTTTTATGTAAATATTATAACTAATATTTATTTACTATTTTTGCAGGTTTCAACAAGTTTGCGGCCAAAAATGACCTGTCACGCCCTCCTAGGGAGTGTCACCTGTTCCCAAGAAATTAAGCCGCCAGAGTGATTTTCCCGCCAAAAATCCCATGTCACGCCCTCCTAGGGCGTGTCCCAGGGCGTGACATGGAGTGTCAATCTCTGGCCGATGCCTGCCGCCGCATTCAATACTTTCTCCGCTACAGCAAGCAAATAGTACTGTCACGCCCATATGACACGCCCTCCCTGGGTTTTTCACAGGGCGTTACCCTCCTTTTTCCGACTTCTGATGGACTTCCGACCGCTGATTTTGACTTGACCCGCCTGTCACGCCCCCCTATCACGGGCGTGACCTAGGGCGTGATCGCCATCCTACCGAAGCAATCATCATTCTCGCCAGAATTCAGCTCCCGAGGTCAACTCTGTACCTGTCACGCCCCCTGTTACGCCCTCCCCAGGCGTGTCCTAGGGAGTGACCAACCCATGGGAAAACTCTATAAATACCAGGCCATTCCCAGCATTCTAAAGCAACTTTTGTGGAGAGGGGAGGTGCTGCTAGTTCATTTCTTAGGGTTTTAGTGTTTTTATTTTCATGTTTTGCCCTCTCTCTCCCTCCATTTCTAGCTTTTAATTTCATGCAATGCACTTTCATTTCCTGTAATCCTTTCTTATTACTATCGTAGCAGTAGTTAGCTTCTTTTCATGCACTTGTAATCTCCGTTCCTAGTTATAATTGTTTTTATTTTTAATAAAATTGTAGTTGGCATTTCCTTTTTCTAATTCCCTCTCTTTAGTTTTCGTGCACCTTTATTATCTACCCCTCTCTTTCCCTTTTACTATGATTAACTAATCCTCCTTGTACTAGATCTTGATGATCCGAGGTTCGACCGATTAAGTTATGATGTTTTAAATTACCCTTTCTTTTAGGTTTTAGGCCTTGAATTACTCTTGATTTTTCATGGGATGGAGGTATATTATCGATATATACTATCAACCTTTGCGTTCATTCTCGGCTAGCCGAGAGGCCGATAGACTGAAGTGAGCATTCAAGAGTAAATGGAGTTGTACGCACCCATCGAGAGAGGCAGGCGTCCAAATCACCCAGATTGTAGTAAAATCCAAGAGAGGGGTTCACCGCGTAAAGCGAGCTTTAGGCCTCCGATTTAGACGAGAGTCGGTCGGACCTTCCTAAACCCAGTTGGGCACGACTTCGAGAGAAGGGTGTTCAAGCTTTAGGAACCTCCACAGTCAAGGACTTTTACCCTATTAAGCTTAGGTTTATTTATCGCCTTTTTGATCGACTTTAGACGAGGTGATTCTTGATCGAGTGCGCCCCCTTATCTCTAGCTTTAACTCTTTTTATTTCTGCAAGTAATAAGTTTTCTTTTTTTTTTAGCTTAGTAATTTAATTTCAAATTTTAGTTTAGTAATTAATAGAAAAATCATTTGATAAAATAATAACAATCTCCTTTGAGTAGAAGCAGTCATTACGCCCAAGGGAAATACGACCTTGATACTAATCTTTAGTATCCTATACTATAACCGATAAGGTACGCTTGCCTTTATCGGATATAGAATCGGATAATATTCTCAACCACCACATCCACCTTCTCTTCATGTTAACCCTCTCTCCGCTGTTGCGAATTTTTGTATGAAGTTTTTGGCGCCGTTGTCGGGGAATGTTTTGATATTTTGAAAAAAGTATAGCTATTAATTTTATCATTTTGTTTTGTTTTTATCTCTCTCTCTCGCCCCTCCTTCGCGGTTGATTTACTTTTTTTGAAATGGTTAATCTTTGTTTTAATTGTGGAGAGTTTGGTCACTCTTGCGAGGAGTGTTGGGTAAGGTATCCTTCATCCTCCCATGATTTTATCCCTTCCGGATCGAATCAATTTGGCCAAATTAATTCGTCTGCGAATTTTTTTTCATGGGGTTACGATTGTTTTCAAATGCCTTCCTACCCTTCTCCTCCGAATTTTTCTTATTTTAATTTTCCCAGAAATTTATTAAAAGGACATTTTGATCCTTGCCGTTCTTTGAACTACTCAGGCTGGCAACACCCTGATTATTCTTAGGGCCAAGGTGATCATCAACCCATTCCATCTCAAGACTTTTTCGCTTTTTCTCCGCAAGTTTGCGCGCCTCCCGTTTTTGATTCTAGCGAAAATAAAGTCATTTTTGATGGTGTAGCATTTGATGCACGCATCAATGCTCACTTCAAAGTTATTTTTGACGCTTTGGCTGCTGAGGCCGCATCTTTTTCTTCCCCTCCTCCTCCTCCTATTTATCTTTTGAATGATGAATCTTCGGATATTCCGCAGTGCCCTCAATCACTTGTGGAAGATAATTATTCAGAAATTCCATTGTGCCTTCAACCTCTCGAAGAGGAAACTTCCCCCGATATCCCGATTATTTTTCATGTTTTTGAGGAAGACGAACTTTCTTGTGTTCGATCTTCCGAGGAGATTGATTTTTTGAATATCCCGGTTTGCTCCCAATCTACCGAAATGATTGATATTCAAGTGGAGCAACCAGATCTTTCTATTCAACCATTTTCTGGTGATCAACCGCCGCCTTCTTCTTCTTTTTCTTCTCTTCCCTCTCCTTGCGAAAATTCCATTTTCTTTTCTTCTTTTATTTTTCCTTCTAGTTTAGTGTCTAGTTCTTCTTCTTCCCCTTCTAATAGTTTAGTTTCTTTTTCTAGTTTATTTTATTTTTCTAAACCTTTTTCTTTTTGTTTTATTTAAAAAAAAATTACAAAAAAAGATTTTTATTTTCTTAAAAAATGTTTTGGCACTCGTGCCTAAACGCATATTATGTGAGCTGCCATTACATTTCTCGTTTTATTTTCCATTTAGCTAACCAAGAACGTCGAGCTCAACGACGTTTTAAACAAAGAGCGCTCTTGGGAGGCACCCCTTGCTTATCTTTTTCTTTTTTTATTTTTTTTATTTTCTTTTGTGCAGGAATAAGCTCCCGCGTGTTTGTGCCGCTTCTCGCCTCGCAACTTGGACTCAAGCCTATCTTTAGCTCAAGTTTGGGGGACACATTTTCCAACGTCTGGGCATCAAGCGCTAGGGAAGCATCTTTTCCCTCTCTTTGCATTTCTTTTTCTTCTTTTCTCTCTCTTCTCACTCTCTTTATACTAAACTTTAAATATTGGGGACAATGTTTAACTTTAAGTATGGGGGAGTGTTCCCTTAATATTTTAATTTAGAAAAATAAAAAAATATTAATTAAAAATTTTTAGAAAAATAAAAAAATTGTATATAATATATTTTTTAAAAATCCAAAATATATATATATAATTGTTTTAAAAAAATCCCAAATTAAATTGAGTTAATTTTTGCCAAATCAATTAGTACACCGCTACTTTGCATTTTATTGTTTTTTTAAGCTCATGTCTACTTGCTTAGTTAGAATAAATTAGATTAATTTTCTGTTTAAATATGTTTAGTGAGTAGTATGTTGACTCATGCAGTGTTCCTATTTAGGGTAGTATGCTATTTTTAAAAAATTTCTTGAATTTTTCTTCACTTTTCCTTAGCCTTTATTTTATTTCCTTTACTTTTATAAAATCTATCATCCTTTATTTTTCCATATTAAAATCTTTTTAAACATTAATTAGTTTTAAGTTTAGTAGACAAAAACCGGTCTAGACGCTTATTATCATTGTTTTCATGAAAGCAAATTCTCTTTTTATTTTTATTTTTTGTGCTTATCCTCTTTTGAAATTTCAAAGCTTTACTTTGAGTAGATTTAGGAAGCATGAAAAGTATTTAGGCATTTCTTTTGAAATGGTTAAACCTTTGCACCATGCCTAACAATAATCGTTGCTAGCCATTTTTGTGCCTTTTCTTTTCCTTTTTGTAGCCCCACTTTTTATTTCACCACGACCAAATAACTTACCTATATGCACACTTTAAAATTATATTTGAGCTTTAATTGCTAATGTGCATCTTTTTGAAAAATAATTAGTGGAAAATCTTTGTATTATCTTTTGCTACAAAAGTGGAATTTCTTAAGTTTAAAAAAAATGAGAAAAATATTTGATGATAAAAGTAAAAGAAGAGAAAAAGAAAAGTGTATTTATTTTGGCTAACTTTATTTTGGCAAAGCTCATTTTCTTTTTGTTTTACGTGTGCAAATACCCCTCGTGTTTATCTTTTTGAATATCGCGCCCTTAAAAACCCAAGCATAACTGTACGCCTAATTAAAGCCCTAGTGATTCATGCTTCCTACGTTTACTTTTTAGTATAGTAGCGAGAAACTAGATTGAGTAAGTGTTTTTGATAGAAATATTGAACTTTGTCTTGATTGACTATGGTTTTAATTTGTCTCTTAGACTTTAGTAGTGACTCAATGCGCTTTTTTCTCGTAACTTTATTAAGTTTTAATTCTGTAAAAATATGGGATGATTTGTTTTTATATTTAGTAAAATTTATAAAAAATTTTGCTAAGTTAAAGTAGGAATTTTCGGTTCTTTTTCAAAATTTCTCCACCTCTAAATTCCCGTTTTACTCGTTTAATGCATTTTTAAACTTTTCAATTAATCCTCTTGATTTTCTCTAACTTGTAGTCTTTGCTTGAGGACAAGCAAAATAATAAGTATGGGGGAATTTGATGATACATATTTTAGCTTAATTTATTAGGGTAAAAATATATAATTTTCGTTTTAAATCTCTTCCTTTATGTAATTTTATGTTTCTTTTTATGTAAATATTATAACTAATGTTTATTTTCTATTTTTGCAGGTTTTAACAAGTTTGCGGCCAAAAATGACCTGTCACGCCCTCCTGTCATGCCCTCCTATCACGCCCTCCCCAGGCGTGACCTAGGACGTGTCACCTGTTCCCAAGAAATCCAGCCGCCAGAGTGATTTTCCCGCAAAAAATCCCATGTCACGCCCCCTGACACGCCCTCCTAGGGCGTGTCCCAGGGCGTGACATGGAGTGTCAACCTCTGCCTGATGCCTGCCTCCGCATTCAATGCTTTCTCCGCTACAGCAAGCAAACAGTACTTTCATGCCCACATGGCACGCCCTCCCTAGGCATGTCATAGGGCGTGAACCTCCTTTTTCCTACGTCTGATGGACTTCCGGCCGCTAATTTCGACTTTACGCGCCTGTCACGCCCCCTATCACGGGCATGACCTAGGGCGTGATCGCCATCGTACCGAAGCAATCATCGTTCTCGCTAGAATTCAGCTCCCGAGGTCAACTCCGTACCTGTCACGCCCCTTGTCACGCCCTCCCCAGGCGTGACCTAGGGCGTGACCAACCTGTGGGAAAACTCTATAAATACCAGGCCATTCCCAGCATTCTGAAGCAACTTTTGGGGAGAGGGGAGGTGCTGCTAGTTCATTTCTTACGGTTTTAGTGTTTTTATTTTCATGTTTTGCTCTCTCTCTCCCTCCATTTCTAGCTTTTAATTTCATGCAACGCACTTTATTTTCCTGTAATCCTTTCTTATTTGTATCGTAGCAGTAGTTAGCTTCTTTTCATGCACTTGTAATCTCCATTCCTAGTTGTAATCATTTTTATTTTTAATAACATTGTAGTTGGCATTTCCTTTTTCTAATTCGCTCTCTTTAGTTTTCGTGCACCTTTATTATCTACCCCTCTCTTTCCCTTTTACTATGATTAACTAATCCTCCTTGTACTCGATCTTGATGATCCGAGGTTCTAGCGATTAAGTTATGATGTTTTAAATTACCTTTACTTTTTAGGTTTTAGGCCTTGAATCACTCTTGATTTTTCATTGGCTGGAGGTATATTATCGATATATACTCTCCACCTTTGCGTTCATTCTGGGCTAGCCAAGAGGACGATAGAATGAAGTGAGCATTCAAGAGTAAAGGGAGTTGTATGCACCCTTGAGAGAGGCAGACGTCCAAATCTCCCGGATTGGAGTAAAATCCAATAGAGGGGTTCATCGCATAAATCGAGCTTTACGCCTCCGATTTAGACGAGAGTCGGTCTGACCTTCCTAAACTCAGTTGGGAACGACTTCGAGAGAAGCGTGTTCAAGCTTTAGGAACCTCCACGGTCTCTAGCTTTAACTCTTGATCGAGTGCGCCCCTATATCTCTAGCTTTAACTCTTTTTATTTCTGCAAGTAATTAGTTTTTTTTTGCTTAGTAATTTAATTTTAGTTTTTAGTTTAGTAATTAATAGAAAAATCATTTGATAAAATAATAGCAATCTCCTTTGAGTAGAAGTAGTCATTACGCCCCAGGGAAATACAACATTGATACTAATCTTTAGTATCCTATACTATAACCGATAAGGTGCGCTTGCCTTTATCTGATATAGAATCGGAGAATATTCTCAACCACCACATCCACCTTCTCTTCATCTTAACCCTCTCTCGGCTGTTGCGAATTTCTATATCAGTAAGAGAGTCTTTCCACCAGTTACCGGCCAATTCCAATTATTGCTTCGAGGACCTACGTCGGGGGTTCATACTGAGGTTCCCGACCTCCAAGAGGAGGAAGAAGGAGTCGGTGTCCCTGTTCCACATCAAGCAGGGGGTGAACGAGACCCTGGGGAGCTACGTGGACCGATTCTAGGAGGAGGTGACCCAGGTCAAGGAGATTACAGGGCATACCCTGATGATGGCCTCACTTTGGGGCTACTGTAGGGTTTCTTCCGAATGGAGCTGAAGAGGGTGCCTCCCCTCTCCTATGTGGAGCTGATGGAGAGGGTGGTAAGGGAAGTCAACGGGGAAGCGTCGAACCCAGAGTTCGCCCGGAAACTGGCCAGATTGGCCACGGAGGAAGAGAGGCCAAGATGTGGCAGTGGACAGGAGGAGAGAAGAGCTGATCGCCGGCAGAGAACAACAGCAACAGTAGCCCAAGTGGGGGTGTCAGGAGCCAAATCATCAGCCAGGGCGGAGGCCGGAGTGCCAAGATCAAGGGCCGCAGAGAGGTCACCATTGGGGGATAACCGCCAGGGAGGCCAGGGCCAGTTTTATCCCCCAGGTGGGAGGCAAGGCCAGAGACCACCTCTTCCTAACCAAGATCAGGCTATGCATATATCCATAGGGGAAAGGAGGAGATCAGCGTAGAGGAGAAGAAGGGAGGTTAGGGTGGAGCTGCCCTACTGTGAATTCCATCAAGAGGAGGGGCATGCCACGACCACGTGCCTGGAGTTCCTCAAGATGAGAGGAAATAGGGAGCATGAGTAGAAGTAAGACCGCCAAGAAGTGCGGATCGAGGAAGTCCTGCCTCAGGCAGAGGAGGACAGGTGTGAATATCGCGCAGATGTTGGGGCTCGGGGAGGGATCAGAGTGATCCACAGGGGGGGGGGGTGGGGTGGCGGGGTTGGGGGGGTGGAGGCTTCCCGCAAGGAAAGTCTCCATACTATGTACTATCAGAGCATTGTCTCCACATCCCAGACTTCACCCTCGGAGGAGAAGATCAACTTCTTGAGGAAGGATATGCCAGACCATGAGGACCCCTTCTACAACGCGCTGGTCATCCAGACAGCGGTCGAGAGCTTCACCATCTCCTAGATCCTCATCGACAATGGGAGCTTGGTAAACGTCATCTTAAGGAAGGCATTTGACGCGATGAAGGTGGAGGCCAAGAGGGTGCTGGCCTCAAATAGACCCTTGTTTGGGTTCTCGGGTGAGAGGAAGGAGGTAGAAGGAGAAATGGGCTTCCATGTCACTCTGGGGGGCAGTCCCACACTTACAGGTTCGTCATTTTGGACGCCCCCAGTAGCTATAATGCCATCTTCGGGTGACCTGTAACATCCCATTTCCAACTAGACCCCTAGGAGTGGTTTTGTGATAACAGAACCCTAGGAAACCCAAGAATTAAAGTCTATCGACCAAGATTTCGAGTCAAGGCGTGGTCACGCCCGTGACCGACCCATCATGCCCGTGACCTAGGGCGTGACCCCTTCGACGATCGTCGACCTCAGAAAGACGATCGACGAGCTTAGAAATTTCAACATGGGCTTGGCACGCCCGTGACCGATCTGTCACGCCCGTGACCTTGGAATTGCGTTGAGTGAGCTTAGCTCACTCAATGCCAAAAGCTAGATGGCGTTGAGTGCACAGACTGCACTCAACGCCATCTTAAGTTGGCTGGATGGCGTTGAGTGAGCAGAGCTCACTCAATGCCATAAGCTAGACGGCGTTGAGTGCACAGACTGCACTCAATGCCATCTTGAGTAGGCTCGATGGCGTTGAGTGAGCAGAGCTCACTCATTGCCATAAGCTAGATGGCGTTGAGTGCACGGACTGCACTCAACGCCACCTTGAGGAGGATGGATGGCATTGAGTGAGCAGAGCTCACTCAACGCCATAATCAGGATGGCGTTGAGTGAGCTGAGCTCACTCAACGCCATAGTCTGGGAGGGGCATTCTGGATGGCATTGAGTGAGCAGAGCTCACTCAATGCCGTATCCGGGATGGCGTTGAGTGAGCAGACCTCACTCAACGCCGCAACATGGATGGCGTTTAGTGAGCAGAGCTCACTCAATGCCATTTTACTTAAAACTTTTCTTGCAGGATTTTTTGCTGTGTGATGGTTTAGTTGAACCGCGCCGGTCTAGGAAGTGGGCCGTTTTCTCTTATTAAGACTTAGTTAAGCCTTAATTTAAATGTTGACCAGTCAAGTATGCCACATGGACCGACGGTTTTGAAAAGAAGAGCGGTTATGGCCATGGCCGAGAACATGCTATCATGGCCGTTAATGGCATGCTATCATGGCCATTAATGGCACTCGACGCCTTGGCAGCCCTTACCCTCCCCTTTTATGGCTGGATTCAACTCCTCTAGGGAAGAGGAGGAGTTTCCAGCAATTATCTTGTTGGACAGAGCCATTTCTAGCCCCCACCACCATGGCCGAGCCAAGCTTTAATGGACCATTAATGGCCATTGAAGTTTTGGCCTTTCCCCTCCTTAACTGAGCTCTTAAACACCATCAGAGGCCCAAGAGGAAGGTTTCCCAGCCTTTACCTGAATCTTTCGAGCCCTCCCACCGTGCTATTGCAGAAGCCGAGCGGCGCCACCATTGAAATGGCTTTCCGTCGATCTGCACGCCTCCAGCCCGCGAACAAGGTCCTCCCCTTTTCTCTCTCTACGGGTAGACATTAGCCTTCTTTAGGATTAAGAGTCGGGCTCAACTAAGCCCGATCGGGGGGGGAGCTTCTCTTCCTAGTTTTCCCGCAACATTTTAGTGCTCGGGTTTCGCCAGATTTCGCCTCTCCGGCAGCCGCGCCGCTGCCCGACGATGGCCACAACCTCAACGGAGGTGGTGGTGGCGGTGGCCGGCCAGGGAGGAGGCTGGATGGCTGGCGGCAGCATTCGGAATGCACTCTAGGTCGGGCTAATCTCGGCTCTTGGCTGGAGGAAGAAGAAGACCCAGCACTGTTGGATCTGCTTCAAGATTTGTGCTGTTTAATTAATCTTTTTCTTTTATATGAATTTTCTGTACTAGAATATCAGTCACTTTAGAAAATTTATGAAAAAAAATACTTAGAGGCTTTATATGAAGAAATGGTCAACATATAATTTGTAGCCCTTCTGGTCTACTATATTTTAAAATTTATTTGGGTAAATTTAGTCAACTGGTTTGACCAGGCCCCTTCTTTTGGTGGGATCTATACCTAGAGCTAGGCAGAGACTAAAAGGTGTGCCCACCCTTCATCCCTTGACCAAATGATCTGAAATTTGGGCAGGGAGTCTACCCTAGCTATACCTAGGGACTGTCCAAAAATGGGAATTTTTGGAGAAGGTTTTTCTATAGTTTTTAGAAAAATTTAAAAATCTTAAGGTAAATTAATCATATGGCTTAATGACTTCCAAACCCTCCCAAATTTTGGTGAGTGGTCTCTGGTTCATCATGAGGCTCTGTATAATTTTTCATTTCATTTGGAGATGTTTTAGATTGGAAATGAGCAAACCTTAGCTTTGCCCTATTAAGGGGTTTTTAGGTCAAAAGTGCACTTTGAGATTGGAGTGGCCAGATCACCTCAACAGAGGCTGAGATTTTGGCCACTGACTAGGCATGATGCCTAGCACCCTCTCATGGATTTTGAGGTGGATTGGGGTAAATTTGCCCTAGGAACCAAGGTCAAACCCTAAGGATGGTTCTTGGTGATTTGTGAAGGGCAAGTGGTCAAATGACCTGGTTATGATCTGAAACTTGGTAGATAGAATTCTAGGGTAGCTAGAATCCTCTTGTAGAAATCTAAATGGATTTTAAAGTAAATAAGTCACTCAAAACCCTAACCCTAGTTTAGGGCACAAAACTTGTAGAGATAGAAAATGTCACTAAAACTCACTGAACAGTGATGGAATTTGGGTAGAGTAGTTTTTAAGGTTAGTATAAGCTCTAAGGATTTTATTATGAATTTAGGATCTTTATTTTGGATACTTCATTAACAATTTAGTAGTTTGTATTATTTGCTTAGAAATTTATTATGGAGAAAATACTTTCTGAAAATTGATGAACTTTAGGCAGAGGACTTTTTATTATGTTTTAAAGCTCTATGAATATTTATGGGATTTTTAGAAGTTTAATTCTAAGGCTTGCTTCATTAAGTGTTATTTCCCATGAAAACTTAATTAAATCTATTTTGGTATCTAGCAAGCCTGTAAAATTATGATCTTTGCACAATGACCTTTTCTGTTCCATATTAATATTCAGTAATTTTTCTATAAATTTTATGATGAGTAATTTCAGTACTTCCTTCTTTACATAGGATTAATGAGATTATAATGGATAAATTAATTAGAGGCTAAATACTTTCTGTAAAATCATGAAAATTAGTATTTGATGATAACTTGTTATTATTTAGTGATCATAATTTTTGGGTTGCCATTACATGAGAAAATCATGTAGTTCATGTTTAAAATTACCCATGGCCAATCTTTTGGGAAAATTAAATAAATATCAGATTAATTAGGAAAATTATAAATTTATGGATTTAGGCTAATTATGTCATGATAGACCTCCAGTAAATTTATAGGAGATTTTGAAGACAATTTGGAGTACCTCCCCTTGTATACCTCATATAGCTTAGGATGGTCTGCGTTTAGTAAAACAGCTGAAATCATATTAGGCTACAGGATGAACTTAGAGGATTTGGGTATCAGGTTAGTGGTTTGAAAATGTGTATGAATGCATCCTCAGTAACCAAGATGAGGTTAGGTTGGTAGGTTGTCGAGTCATAAGAGGTGCTCGGGACCGACGAAAGATCGTCCTTCCCGGTGGGAGAGGAAGGGTCTCAACACACTAGGGTTAGATCCAAAGTAATTTGAATGGGATCAGGTAATGGGTAATAACCAATAAAAGTAAGTGCCTTGCAAAAGGGAACGATGGGCTTCAGCTACCATCATAGTTCCTAGTGCCCTTTGAGAGCCCTTCACAGGGAATACCGGGGGCAGTCCTGGGCTAACGTAAACCGTAGGGATAATAAACTAAAAGAGTAACTAGAATATCTAGGGTTGCACATTCACACACCCCGGTAGCTAGGGAGGTAGAATAAGTTGGTTTGGTTGTCATTCAGATGGTAGCTCTGAAGGTAGATGCACGGACGGGATAGTCCGGGGAGCCGAGGGCTCGAGGTTTTGAATACAGAATAAGGTGGTGGGTCATCGGTATTTGATTGTGATTCACACCGACATCGGTACATTGAATCGGTAGTGTGGGACACTTAGCCAAAGAAAGTCTGGTGGATATAGTCAGCACTAGTACGCGGATACTCTAGGTTGTGTTCTTCTAGGGGCGTACGGAAGGGCTTGGCCCGGTAGTGTGGATACCCACCTAGGAGTGGGGGGCCCAACCCACTGTCTCTGTTTGCCACTACGGAGGTTCCTGGGAGTGAAGCTAGCTGCCCGAACAGGGGGAACTAAAGTTCTATGCGCAAAGAGTCGTGTGCGTGAGTTGCACTTGCATGAATCATGGCATAGCATATCACTACACTCATATTTGCACACAACCGACACCCCAATGTATAAATCAGTATGGGAATTTCTTTACGATGGGAGCCCTGTAGAAGACCCTTAACTTAAAAGTTTGTATGGGCATTCATATAAGTTAAGGTTACTTACTTACTTACTTGTTTTTTATTTGTCTTCTTATGATTATACTACATACCACATGTCTACTTTACTACTCACTACCGTAGAAATGCTAGATGTACTCTATTTTAATTAGTTGTTTATACACCATGAATAATTGTTAGACTAGTTCCACTGTCATCCGTTTGATTATTCTCCACCATTGTAGCTTCCCTTTCCTCCTCTCCGCTCGGTGCTTAGGAGCCGTGGGGGAGGGGGAGGGGATGATAGGGCTTCATCTTTATGACTAATGGTTTTCGAACCACAACATTATAGGAGCTCCGGATGGGAGACAGGGACCAGTAGCTCAGGGACCAGCACCAGCGGAGTACGGTGCGCATGGAGGTGGGCCAGTCTAGCACCGGAGCACCTGTGACCAGCTCCGTGAGTGTTTAGTATTTTTATAGCTTCCGCGATGAGTGATTTGTAGTGAGGCCTCTGATGTACCGGGCTCGAGCTCGTTTCTTTATTTCATCTGAACTGTTCTTTTGCAGTACTTTCTATTATTATATAATGATGGACTTGTTGTGATTTCTATTCGTTTACGATTCTGTGGACATGTTTACATTCAGTGTATACTTACTTCTCTCTCCTTATGATCGAAAAAGGCCAGCATAATTGGCATTTTGTAGTGGCGGCCTTCCCTGTGAGTCGGTGCCACCGCAAAGCGGCAATTCTGGGCTAAGACCCCGGTGGTTTAAAAAGGAAAAAAAGGGGGTCTTAAAAGTGGTATCAGAGCAGACCTCGATCGAAAGAGAAGTAGTCCACAAACCTTGGGCCACCCCCGTGCGAGCTTAGTTTGCGGACAAACTAGCAGTAGAAGCAGTGGTGTGCCCATAAGGGAAATCACATGTGAAAGTCCATCCTACCCCTTTCTTATATTTCATTCATACATTCACTAACAAATGGAATTCTTCCTTGTAGCCTGCGACGAACCCTACACCACAGCATGGGACACCTCAGGCTCCGAATGTGGTCCCGCCTCCGCTGGCTCCAGCTCCGTTCCAGCAGATGGAGATGGGGCAAACACTGACAGCCATTTTGGAGGCCTTTAGAGCTCAGTAAGCCCCGGCTCCACAACCAAACCCCGGGGCCAACTGGATGAGCGTCTTCCGGGGACTTTCCCTTCTATCCTACCTGGGGACGGAGTCGGCTGTACGCACAGAGGAATGGTTGGATACCATCTACGAGATGCTTGTGGGAATTCGATGCCCCACTGAGGAGGCAATTGCTTTGGCAGTGTCCTGCCTAGAGTCACACGAAAAGAGGTGGTCGAAGTCACAGCTGGACACCACCATTGTGGGTATGGATTCCGCAGATATTACTTGGGAGGAGTTCAGAGCAGCGCTCTTGGGAAATTTCATACCTCATTCGGCGAGGGACGAGCTGGAGGATAGGTTCCTGCGGTTTAGGTAGGGGAACATGACGGTACTAGAGTAATATCAGGAGTTTACTCACCTGGCCCACTATGCGGACGCTTATCAGTTGGGCGACGCTGGCTATGCCAGGAGGTTTTATAAGGGGCTGCAAGACGATATGAGACAGGCCCTCCTCTTTGTCTCAGAGGGGAGTTTGGCCAGGATTCTGGAGATGGCTAAAAAGAGAGAAGCGGATCAGCTTACAGTCAAGAGCCGAAAGAGACCGGCAAATGATACAGTGATTGGAGGTCGTAGAGACCGTCCTCGAGGTCAAGTTATTGGGGAGAGAAGGAACGGGGATCAACCTCGCCAGGAGATTGGGCAGGAGCAGAGGAGTAAGGCGGTATTGGCTCCCCAGCCTTTACAGATGCTGTAGATGCCAAGGACAGCAGAGCAGGCACTGGTATGCTTTCAGTGTAATCAGCCGAGGCATATCAAGAGGAACTGCCCTATGAGGCGAGCACCCCCACCAGCACATCAGGGCGCCCCACCTCCCCGACAGTTTGGCGGTCGAGGACATGATCGAGGACGAGGATTTCAGGGCTGAGGCCACAGGCCAGAAAGGGAGCAAGTATATGCTCTAGACCTGACACAGGGCCGGAACCCGGAGTAGGTTATCGCAGGTATGTCAGTACTTTTAAAGTTTTCTTCCTAGAAACTAGTTTTCTAGACATAAACTAGTTAGAAATTAAGAGAAGACAACTATAACAAGAGTACTAAGACACTTAATTACCTCATACATAGTTTTCATTAGCGGCAAGCCCGCTCACACGCTCTTCGACACCGGTGCTTCGCACTCGTTTATGTCAGAAGATTTCGTGAAAGGATTGGCAGGTGTGGAGCCGTTCACCAGAAAGATGATGAGGGTGCGCCTACCCGAGGGATCAGAGCTAATGACCTCTACTCATTGCAATATGGAAGCGGAGATCGGCGGGAAGGCGTTTGAGGCACCAGCGATGATTCTGAAGATGCCAGATTACGATCTGATCCTGGGCATGACTTGGCTATGCTGGAACCATGCCCAGATTGACTGCGTGTCGAAGAGGAACACCGTGAGGCACGGGGACTACTTTATTGTTATCAAAGGTATTATACCAGCACCCCGCATATTATTATCACCTGTGTAGGCCATTAAGGCCCATCTACAGGGGGAAGAGGTTTATCAAGTCCTTCTTGAGGCGGTCGTGGCCAAGGACTCCTTTTCAGATATTCCAGTAGTGTGAGACTTTGCCGACGTATTTCCGGAGAAGCTACCAGGGCTACCCCCGCACCGAGAGAAGGACTTCCAGATTCAGCTTATACCGGGGGCTAAGCCAGTATCCAAAGCTCCCTATCGAATGGCCCCAAAGGAGTTGGTGGAATTTCAAAGCCAGCTTCAGGAGTTAGTGGAGGCTGGGTTCGTCCGGCCTAGCTCTTCACCATGGGGAGATCCGGTGTTATTCGTCAAGAAGAAGGATGGGACTCTTCGACTGTGTATAGATTACCGGGCCCTGAACAGGTTGACAGTCTGGAATACTTATCCCTTGCTAAGGATAGACGAGCTATTTGACCAGCTGGAGGGAGCCCATTGGTTCTCAAAGCTGGATCTGAGATCGTGGTACTACCAGCTTCGCATTCGGGAGGAGGACATCCCGAAGACGGCCTTCAGCAGCAGATATGGTTTGTACGAGTTTACCGTGATGCCTTTTGGGCTCACGAATGCACCCTCAGCACTCATGACCTTGATGAACCGGGTGTTCGAATAGTATCTGGATGTCTTTGTTATCGTATTCAGCGACGACATCCTTATCTATTCAAGGACGGAGGAGGAGCACGCGAGGCATCTGGCCTTGACCTTGGAGAAGCTGCGGGAGCATAAGATAAATGCCAAGTACAGCAAGTGCCAGTTCTGGCTAAAGGAGGTGGCCTTCTTGGGCCTTGTAATCAGTGGAGCAGGTTTGGCAGTAGATCCGGCGAAGGTCCAGGCAGTACGGGATTGGCCACCACTAAAGTCGGCCTCGGATGTTCGAAGTTTCTTAGGACTTGCCGGTTATTACCGGAAGTTCGTAAAGGGGTTCTCTCAGATTGCCCTCCCTCTTTCGTCTCTGACGAATGAGTCCCCTTTTATTTGGACGCCATGATGCGAATCTGGTTTTCAGGAGCTGAAGGATCGTCCTACCTCGGCTCCCATCCTTGCTCTTCCGTCAGGGAAGGAAGGAGTCTAGGTGTACACAGATGCTTCCTATCAGGGGATGGGTGCCGTTCTGATGCAGAACGGGAAGGTAATAGCATACGCCTCCTGCTAGTTGAAGCAGCATAAGCAGAACTACCCCATGTACGATTTGGAGATGGGGGCAGTCGTTTTTGCTCTTAAGATCTGGCGACACTACCTCTACGGAGTTCATTGTGATATCTTCTCAGACAACAAGAACTTGAAATACATAGACACACAGAAGGAGTTAAACATCAGGCAGAGACGCTGGGTGGAGTTTCTGTCGGACTACCAGTATACCATGCACTACCATCATGGGAAGGCAAGCATGGTCGCAGACGCTTTGAGTCGAAGAGCGAGTACGTCAGGAGTAGGCCCGCAGCTGATGGCCTTGGAGTTGGTTAAATAATTCGAGGAGATGCAGATATCACTAGTGTCCGAGGATGACCCGGAGTTTTACATGGAGTACCTGGGATCGATGGTTACTACTGATGATATTCGGGACCGCATCAGAGATGGGCAGAAGCTGGATGTGAGAGCTGAGCCGATATTCCGAGCCTTGGAGGAAGGCACGACAGGAGATTACTCTTTGAGGGATGGTCTCCTGTGTTTCAGAGGCAGGGTCTACATATCGGCAGGAGGCCAGATCCGGGAGGACATTATGACGGAAGCTCACTGCAGCCGATACTCGGTGCACCCGGGAATTTCAAAGATGGTAAAAGATTTGAAGAGGATGATGTACTGACCGGGTATGAAGATGGAAATTACGTACGTTGTGACGCATTGCGAGGCTTGCCAACTCATAAAGGCAGAGTGTAGGAACCTGGCAGGCTTGCTGCAGCCACTTTCGGTGCCGGAGTGGAAATTTGAGGATATAGCCATGGACTTCATACATATGCTACCTCGACCCCGTGCGGGAAGTGACTCGATCTGGGTGATAGTGGACATGTTAACAAAGGTGGCCAGATTTACTCCAGTGGCGAAGGACACTCCGGTAAGTGTATTAGTACGGAGGTTCATTGAGCAGTTTGTGCGCTATCATGGGGTGCCCAAGACTATCGTTTCGGATCGGGATGGGCGGTTTACATCCAGAGAGTGGAGGTCAGTCAAGGCCCATCTGGGTTCTCGGTTGACATTAAGCATAGCTTTTCACCCTCAAACCGATAGGCAGACGGAGCGCACCAACCGTACACTGGAAGATCTTTCGCGCCTCTATATTTTGGATCGCGGCTAGCCTTGGGAGAGATTACTGCCACTGGTCGAGTTTTCGTACAACAACGCCCATCAGTCCAACATAGGCATGGCTCCATACGAGGCGTTGTATGGAAGGAGGTATAGGACCCCATTATCATGGGTTCAAGATGAGGATCCGCGGGCACTCGTCTCAGAGTTTGTGGGGGAAACGGATGCTCAGATTAGATTGATCTGTGACAGGATGTTGGAAGCCTAGAGCCGGCAGGCCAAATACTACAATGTGAGGCATCGTCAGGTGGAGTTCCAGGTAGGAGACCGAGTTTTCTTGAAGATACGTCTGATACACGGAGTCTCGTGGGTTCGCGGGCGGAAGAAGCTCAGTCCGAGATATATGGGGCCTTACAGGATCCTGGAGCGGATCGGCCCCTTGGCTATGACTAGAGAAGCTGATTTCCACAGCAGACGGCCTGGTGGCCTCGGATCAGTCAGTCAACTTGGAGCCTATCAGAATCGATGACAAGGCAGTGCGGGTCTTGCGACGTAAGAAGGTTCCATTAGTCAAGGTTTTTTGGAGGAACCACGGTCAGGAGGAGCATACCTGGGAACCGCAGGACCTGATGCGACAAAAGTATCCGAAGCTGTTCAGTCAGATATACCTCACAACCTCTCAAGATGTTCAATTTTCTTTCTTATCTTAAACCAGTAGGACTGAAATTTCAAGATTATGGGCTAATCTTTTGTTTATTGGGGTCTAGATTTTGTCAATTTGACGAACTGGTCTTAGATTTGACTATCACCTTCAAACCTCACATAGCAAACATGGCGTCGAGATATAAATCTTTTGACTCTCATGGGATGTTACAAGTTTCTTTCTCCCCGATAGGAGCCTCCGTAAACTTAACCTTGATTTCGGGGACGAAATCTTTGTTTTGTTTATTGGGATTTGTAACATCCCATTTCCAACTAGACCCCTAGAAGTGGTTTTGTCATAACAGAACCCTAGGAAACCCAAGAATTAAAGTCTATCGACCAAGATTTTCGATTCAAGGGGTGGTCACGCCCGTGACCGACCCATCACGCCTGTAACAAAGGGCGTGACCCCTTCTACGATCGTCGATCTCAAGAAGACGATCGATGAGCTCAGAAATTTCAACATGGGCCTTGCATGCCCGTGACCGATCCGTCACGCACGTGACCTTAGAATGGAATTGAGTGAGCTTAGCTCACTCAAAGCCATAAGCTAGACGGCGTTGAGTGCACAGACTGCACTCAACGCCATCTTAAGTAGGCTGGATGGCGTTGAGTGAGTAGAGCTCACTCAACGCCATAAGCTAGACGGCATTGAGTGCACAGACTGCACTCAACGCCATCTTGAGTAGGATGGATGGCGTTGAGTGAGCAGAGCTCACTCAACGCCATAAGCTAGATAGCGTTCAGTGCACGGACTGCACTCAACGCCACCTTGAGGAGGATAGATGGCGTTGAGTGAGCAGAGCTCACTCAATGCCGTAATCTGGATGGCGTTGAGTGAGCTCAGCTCACTCAATGACATTGTCTTGGAGGGGCATTCTGGATGGCATTGAGTGAGCAGAGCTCACTCAACGCCGTATCCGGGATGGTGTTGAGTGAGTAAAGCTCACTCAACGCCGCAGCATGGATGGCGTTGAGTGAGCAGAGCTCACTCAACGCCATTTTACTTAAAACTTTTCTGGAAGGATTTTTAGTTGTGTGCTGGTTCAGTTAAACTGCGCTGGTCTAGGAAGTGGGCCGTTTTCTCTTATTAAGACTTAGTTAAGCCTTTATTTAAATGTTGAGCGGTCAAGTATTCCACGTGGACTGACAGTTTTGCAAAGAAGAGCGGTTACGACCATGGCCGAGAACCTGCTATCATGGCCGTTAATGGCACTTGATGCCTTGGCAGACCTTCCCCTCCCCTTTTACAGCTGGATTCAACTCCTCTAGGGAAGAGGAGGAGTTTCCAGCCATTAGCTTGCTGGACAGAGCCGTTTCTAGCCCCCACCACCATGGCCAAGCCAAGCTTTAATGGACCATTAATGGCCATTGAAGTTTTGGCCTTTCCCCTCCTTAACCGAGCTCTTAAACACCATCAGAGGCCCAAGAGGAAGGTTTCCCAGCCTTTACATTAAGCTTTCGAGCCCTCCCACCATTCTATTGCAGAAGCCGAGCGGCGCCACCATTGGAAATGGCTTTCCGTCGATCTGCATGCCTCCAGCCCGTGAACAAGGTCCTCCCCTCCTCTCTCTACGGGTAGATCTTAGACTTCTTTAGGATTAAGAGTCGGGCTCAACTGAGCTCGATCGGGGGGGGAGAGCTTCTCTTCCTATTTTCCTCGCAATATTTTAGTGCTCGGGTTCGCCGGATTCCGCCTCTCCGGCGGCTGCGCCGCCGCCCGACGATGGCCACCACCTCAACGGAGGTGGTGGTGGCGGTGGCCGGCCAGGGAAGAAGCTAGATGGCCGGCAGCAGCGTTTGGAATGCACTCCAGGTCGGGCTAATCTCGGCCCTTGGCTGGAGGAAGAAGAAGACCCAGCACTGTTGGATCTGTTTCAAGATTTGTGATGTTTAATTAATCTTTTTCTTTTATATTAATTTTCTGTACTAGAATATCATTCACTTTAGAAAATTTATGAAAAAATACTTAGAGGCTTTATATGAAGAAATGGTCAACATATAATTTGTAGCCCTATGGGTCTACTTTAATTTAAAATTAATTTGGGTAAATTTGGTCAACTAGTATGACCAAGGCACCCTTTTTGGTGAGATCTATACCTAGAGCTAGGCAGAGACTAAAAGGTGTGCCCACCCTTCATCCCTTTACCAAATGAATTGATATTTGGGCAGGGAGTCTACCCTAGCTATTCCTAGTGCCTGTCCAAAAATCAGAATTTTTGGAGAAGGTTTTTCAATAGTTTTTAGAAAAATTTAATAATCTTAAGGTAAATTAATCATATGGCTTAATGACTTCCAAACCCTCCCAAATCTTTGTGAGTTGTCCCTGGGTTCATCATGAGGCTCTGTATAATTTTTCATTTCATTTGGATATGTTTTAGATTTGAAATGGGCAAACCTAAGATTTGCCCTATTAAGGGGTTTTTAGGTCAAAAGTGCACTTTGAGATTGGAGTGGCCAGATCACCTCAATAGAGGCTGAGATTTTGGCCACTGACTAGGCATGATGCCTAGCACCCTCTCATGGATTTTGAGGTGGATTGGGGTAAATTTTCCCTAGGACCCAAGGTCAAACCCTAAGGATGGTTCTTGGTGGTTTGTGAAGGGTAAGTGGTCAAATTACCTGGTTATGATCTGAAACTTGACAGATAGAATTCTAGGGTAGCTAGAATCCTTTTGTAGAAATCTAAATGGATTTTAAAGTAAAGAAGTCCCTCAAAACCCTAACCCTAGTTTAGGGCACAAAACTTATAGAGATAAAAAATGTCACTAAAACTCACTGAACAGTGATGGGATTTGGGTATAGTAGTTTTTAAGGTTAGTACAAGCTCTGGAGATTTTATTATGAATTTAGGATCTTTATTTTGGATACTTCTTTAATAATTTAGTAGTTTGTATTATTTGCTTAGAAATTTATTATGGAGAAAATGCTTTCTGAAAATTGATGAACTTAAGACAGAGGACTTTTTATTATGTTTTAAAGCTCTATGAATTTTTATGGGATTTTTAGAAGTTTAATTCTAAGGCTTGCTTCATTAAGTGTTGTTTCCCATTAAAACTTAATTAAAATCTATTTTGGTGTCTAGCAAGCCTGTAAAATTATGATATTTGCACAATGACCTTTTCTATACCATATTAATATTTAGTAAGTTTTCTATAAATTTTATGATGAGTAATTTCAGTACTTCCTTCTTTACATAAGATTAATGGGATTATAATGGATAAATTAATTAGAGGCTAAATACTTTCTATAAAATCATGAAAATTAGTATTTGATGATACCTTGCTGTTATTTAGTGTTCATATTTTTTGGGTGGCCATTACTTAAGAAAATCATGTAGTTCATGTTTAAAATTATCCATGGCCAATCTTTTGGGAAAATTAAATAAATATCAGATTAATTAGGAAAATTATAAATTTATGGATTTAGGCTAATTATCTCATGATAGACCTCCAGTAAATTTTATAGGAGATATTGAAGACAATTTGGAGTACCTCCCCTTGTATACCTCATATAGCTTAAGATGGTCTGCGTTTAGTAAAATAGCTGAAATCATATTAGGCTACAGGATGAACTTAGAGGATTTGGGTATCGGGTTAGTGGTTTGGAAATGTGTATGAATGCATCCTCAGTAACCAAGATGAGGTTAGGTTGGTAGGTTGTCGAGTCATAAGAGATGCTCGGGACCGACGAAAGATCGTCCTTCCCGGTGGGAGAGGAAGGGTCTCAACACACTAGGGTTAGATCCAAAGTAATTTGAATGGGATCGGGTAATGGGTAATAACCAATAAAAGTAAGTGCCTTGCGAAAGGGAATGAAGGGCTTCAGCTACCATCATTGTTCCTAGTGCCCTTTGAGAGCCCTTCACAGGGAATACCGGGGGCAGTCCTAGGCTAACGTAAACCGTAGGGATAATAAACTAAAAGAGCAACTAGAATATCTAGGGTTGCACATTCACACACCCCGGTAGCTAGGGAGGTAGAATAAGTTGGTTTGGTGTCCATTCAGACGGTAGCTCTGAAGGTAGATGCACAGACGGGACAGTCCGGGGAGCCGAGGGATCGAGGGTTTGAATACAGAATAAAGTGGTGGGTCTTCGGTATTTGATTGTCGTTCACACTGGCATCGGTACGTTGACTCGGCGGTGTGGGATACTTAGCCAAAGAAAGTCTGGTGGATATAGCCAACACTAGTATGCAGATACTCTAGGTTGTGTTCTTCTAGGGGCATACGGAAGGGCTAGGCTCGGTAGTGTGGATACCCCCCGAGGAGTGGGGGGCCTGACCCACTGTCTCTGTTTACCACTACGGAGGTTCCTGGGAGTGAAGCTAGCTTCCCGAACAGGGGGAACTAAAGGTCTGTACGCATAGAGTCGTGTGCGTGAGTTGCATTTGCAAGAATCATGGTATAACATATCACTACACTCATATTTGCATACAACCGAAACCCCAACGTATAAATCGGTATGGGACTTTTTATACGATGGGAGCCTTGCAGAAGACCCCTTAACTTATAAGTTTGTATGGGCATTCATATAAGTTAAGGTTTCTTTCTTACTTGTTTTCTATTTGTCTTCTTATGATTATACTACTTACCACATGTCTACTTTACTACTCACTACCGTAGAACTGCTAGATGTACTCTATTTTAATTAGTTGTTTATACACTATGAACAATTGTTAGACAAGTTCCACTGTCATCCGTTTGATTATTCTCCACCATTGTAGCTTCCCTTTCCTCCTCTCCGCTCGGTGCTTAGGAGCCGTGGGGGGAGGGGTAGGGGATGATAGTGCTTAGTCTTTATGACTAATGGTTTTCGAACCACAACATTACAGGAGCTCCGGATGGGAGACAGGGACCAGCAGCCCAGGGACCAGCATAAGCGGAGTACGGTGCGTGTGGGGGTGGGCCAGTCAAGCACCGGAGCACCTGTGACCAGCTCCGTGAGTGTTTAGTATTTTTATAGCTTCCGCGATGAGTGATTTGTAATGAGGACTCTGATGTACCGGGCTCGAGCCTGTTTCTGTATTTCATCTGAAGTGTTTTTTTGCAGTACTTTCTATTATTATATAATAATGAACTTGTTGTGATTTCTATTCATTTACGATTCTGTGGACAAGTTTACATTCAGTGTATACTTACTTCTCTCTCCTTGTGATCGAAAAAGGCCGACAGAATTGGCATTTTGTAGTGGCGGCCTTCCCGTGAGTCGGTGCCACCGCAAAGCAGCAATTCTGGGCTAAGACCCCGTGGTTGAAAAAGGAAAAAAAAGGGGGTCTTACACGACCCCTCATCAGTTCCTTCCACTACTTTCTGTCATCGTTCCACCAATGCCTAAAGTTCAATACCGAGGGGATCCGGGTTCGGGTTTGGGGTGACCCCACGGTGGCAAGGGAGTGCTATGTCATGGTAGTGAACTCCATATCATGGCAGCAGCGGGATGAGGAGATGGAGCAAAGGATAGAGGAGGCAGAGCACGAGGCAGGAGTGGATATGGAGGTTGAGGAAGACCGCACTCGAATGGAGATGGTCGAGGAAGTCAAGGATCTGGCCGAGGTAATGGTCGTGGAGGAAGCAGAGGAGGAAATTCCTGCCCCCGGAGGGGAGGATGCCGGGGAATGGGGAGAGCAGTCTCGTTTGGAGGCTGTGGAAGAGGTGGTGGAGATGGAGGTTCTCACCCTCAGGGGTAGGGTGGAGAAGGTCTGCATCAGCGGGGGAGCTGACCCCAGCAGATCAAGAAAGGATGTTGGAGTGCATCCAAAAGAACGTTGACATCTTCGCCTGGAGCGCCGCGAAGATGCCAGGGATCGATGCAGACATCACCTTCCACCGCCTCAACATGGACCCAGGAGCTCGCCTCATCCAGCAGAAGAAGAGGTCCACCAGAGACAAGCTGGTCGAGCCCATCAGGGAGGAGGTGGCTAAACTCCTAAAGGCCAGCTTTGTATCCAAAATACAGTACCCCGGCTGGGTCTCCAATGTAGATATGGTTAAAAAAGGAGACGGCCGGTGGCATATGTGTATTGATTTTTCTTTACTTAATAAATCATGTCCCAAGGACTGTTATCCTTTGCCTCGGATTGACGCGTTTGTTGACTCAGCCGTCCGCTTTCCTGTAATGAGCTTCTAAGATGAATTTTTAGGTTATCACCAGATCAGGATGCACCCCCCCGACGTCAAAGATGTTGCATTTATCATGGGGGACGGATGCTACTGCTATAAAATGATGCCTTTTGGGTTGAAGAATGCTGGGGCGACCTACCAGAAGATGATGGACAGGGTCTTTCGAGAATAGAGGGGGAGGAACCTGGAGGTGTATGTAGATGACCTCATGATCAAGTGTCGAGGCATGTCCTCTCACCTCTGGGACCTGGAGGAGACCTTCGCCACCTTGCGAAAATACAAGATGAGGTTGAACCCTTTGAAGTGTGTCTTCGAGGCCAGCAGGGGCATGTTCCTGGGTCACCTTCTCACCCCCGTTGGGGTAGAGCCAAATCCTGATAAGGTTCTAGCGATCATGGAGCTAGGTTCGCCTCACAATGCTAAAGAGTTATAGCAGTTGACAGGGAAGGTGGCAGGGTTGAGCAGGTTCCTTTCTCGGGTTGGGTAGAAGTGTTCCCCCTTCTTCAAAGCATTGAGAGGAGGCAAGAAGTTCAAGTGGACCGAGGGGTGCGAGGTGGCATTCCAAGCCCTGAAAAAGCAGTTGACCCAGGCTCCGCTGCTCCAAGGGCCGAAGGAGGGGCAGGACCTATACTTGTATCTCAAGGTCGGAGCAGAGGCCTTGAGCTCCGTCCTAGTTCGGGAAGAGGGGAAGAAGCAACTCCCCATATACTAAGTCGGGTACTAAGGAAGGTCGAACTCCGTTATCCCATCTTGGAAAAGCTGGCCTTCGCTCTAGTCATCTCGGCCCGGAGGCTACGGCCTTACTTCCAGGCACACTCGATCCGAGTGGTGACTGACCACCCGATCAGCAACATCTTTGAGGGGGTGGAGCATTCAGGAAGGTTGGTTCATTGGTCGGTTTAGCTGAGCGAGTTCGACATCTCCTTTGTCCCCCGTCTCTCGATCAAGGCCCAAGCAATGGCCGACTTCCTGGCTGACTATGTGGTCGAGGTAGCAAAAGAAGAACTCACTCACCTAATTCCATGGAGGGTGATGGTAGATTGTGCTTCAGGGAGTCATTCCCTGGGAGTTGGGGTGATCTTGGAGAGCCCCCAGGGAACGAGAATTGAACAAACAATGGTGGTAGACTTTCCCATCACCAACAACCAGGCCGAATATGAGGCAGTGATCGCAGGACTGTTCCTGGATAGGGAACTAGGGGTACAGGACGTGGAGGTCCTCACTGACTCAATGGTGGTTTCTTCCCAGATCAACGGGGAGTTTGAAGAACGGGAGCCCACTCTACAGCTATACTTGGAGAAAGTTAAGGGGGTTATCAGTATGTTCAAGACTTTCTCCATCCGACACGTGCCCAGGGAAGAGAACGGGCAGGTAGACCAACTGGCAAAGCATGGTCCCCGGGTGGTGGTACCATAACCGATCTGTTCCGCCCTTCCATCGAGGAGGGAGAGTTGATGGAGGTGGATCAACACCCCTCGTGGATGGACCCATTCACGACCTTCCTTTCCACATGAGAATATCTAGAGGGGATAGACAGGAAAAGGTTCAAGCATAAGTCGACATATTATCCTATGCATGATGAGCAGCTGTATAAAAAGACCCTCTCTGGCATGCTGGCATGCTGCGTGGCCGAGAGGGAAATCTAGAGGATCCTTGAGGAAGTCCACTCAGGGGAGTGCGGAAGCCACTCGGTTGGGCAAAACCTTGGAAGGAAGAATCATCAGGCAAGGGTACTTCTGGTCGACCTTGAGTCATGACACCACTGATTTCGCAAAGAAGTGTAGCAAGTTCTAGTTGTTTTCTCCCTCCAACTACAGCTGGCTCAGCACTTCATGAGCATCAAGGCGCCTTAGCGCTTTGCAATCTGGGGAGTGGATCTGGTAGAGCCTTTCCCCCAGGACAGCGGGTAGAGGAGATTCTTGTTGGTCATGATCGACTATTTTTCCAAGTGGTTAGAAGTAAAGGCACTGACAAAGGTGACCTCCCAAGTAATCCGGAATTTTGTGTGGGGGGGTATCATCTACCGGCACAAATTTCCCCAGGCCATTGTCACAGACAACGGGCCTCAGTTTGCTAGCGCTGAGTTCATCACTTTTTATGGGCAACTCGGAATTGATCTCAGGTTTGCTTCAGTTCACCACCCTAGGAGCAACGGGCAGGTGGAGGCGGCGAACAAGACAATCGTCAATATCCTCAAGAAAAAGGTGGAAAACTTGAAGGGTAGTTGGGTGGAACAGCTTCCTTCAGTTCTTTGGGCCCTTAGAATGACTCCCAACACTGCCACAGGATAAACACCCTTCAAGCTCTCCCATCGATGCGAGGTAGTACTCCTTGTGGAGTTCGAGGTCCGGATGCCTCAGGTGGTTGAGGCGGAGGAAGGAAGGGAAGAATGGAGAGCTGAAAATGAAGAGGAACTATGACTCTCTCTAGACATGGTGGAGGAGCTGCGTCACCTCTCCGCCATTCAGCAATAAGAAGTGAAGAGAAGAATGGCTAGGTACATTGACAAGCACGTTAGGGTTAAATAGTTCAAGGAAGGGGACATGGTCCTGAGAAAGGTGGATGCCGTGGGGAGATCGACCGTTGTGGGGAAGCTCAACCCCAACTGGGAATGTCCATATATTATATAGGAGGCATTGCAGTCGGGAGGATATCACCTCTGGAATGTAGAAGGCAAGACCCTATGTCTCACCTCGAGTAGTGACTACTTGAAACGTTTTTACCCTTGAATCCTGTAAGTAGTGTTCCTAAAAGGAGGGGTTAGATCTGATTACTCTAGAGGGGGGGGGGGTGAATAGAGTATTAAAACTTTGGCTCTTTTTAAAGTTTATATAAGAGTAAATACAACGATACCATATATTAGTTAAGAAAAAGAAAGCTAGGCTAACTATTCCAGCAATCACAAGCACAACAAAAACAAAGCAAATGAAAAGGAGCAACCAGACGACACAAGAAGTTTATCGGGGTTCCCCTAAACTTGGGTACATCCACTCTTCTACAACCCTAGGTAGGAATCTACTAGCAGGTTTTGATCAGGTGACTGCCACCACAAGATTTGATTCCGTTAGATGAGGAAACCCTTCAGGCTTTTGATCAGGTGCCGAAAAACCAACTTCAAGTCTTTTGGAAGGAGACTTGTCAACCAAACTAACTTTTGAATGGAGTTATAACACTGTACAATGGGGTGGAAAGAGTTTGATGGAAGTCTTCTCTTTTCTCAATACAACTTGAGAAGACTATGTGGATTCTTGTGTTGTCAAAGCTCCTCCTGAGAAGTTGAAGGTTCAGGAAGAATGTGCTTTGCTTAAGGGTGAGTAGGTCTTCAGCTTGATCTGCCAAGGTCCAGGAAATCCAGTGACTGATCTTGAATAGAATGTCTCTGAGGATTTCTAGAACAGAAGTTGAAGAAGACTCTTAATCTAGATGATTTGTTCTTCTTCAAACTAGAGTGTTGGCATAGAGAAAAGCCTTGAGAGCGTCGACTTCTGGTTGAATATTCTCTGTGTAGTGCTTCTTGATTTCTTCTCTCTATATCTCTAACTCTATCTCGAAAAAGAGAGAATCTCTTTTATTCTACTACTAAAAATTTTCCTTTGAATTTTTGAATCTTTCCATAAATGCTTGCTGATCTGTAGAATAGAAAACAGCTAGAATAAGAGCATTAATGAGTTTCCCAACTGTCCTTGTTAGAATAAGCAAATATTTATTCTGATGAATACCATATTTAATGTCGCCAATAATGGCTATATTCAGAAGAATATTTGCATTCAATACTCAAGAATAATACTGCTAATAAATAGAGAAGATAAGGAACAGAAGAAGGAAAGACTCATTCTGGAACTACACAGAAAAATTCGAACGCTGAACAGAATTCGTCAACCTGACATCAAAGATCGTCGACCAGAGAATTCAAGTTCGTTGACTTGAGCTCTGCGAACTTCTAACTGAGAATAAGTTTCCAATTCTACACTCTGAGTTCGTCGAGCTGAGAATCTGATAGAAGAAAACTAAGCGTCGACCTGAGCTCTGAGAACGTCGATCTCAGCTCAGAGAATTAACTCTGAGTTCGTCGATCTGAGATTGACGATCATCGAGCGGAGTTCAAAGAATTTCAAACTGATCACTGTCTTCTGAAAACTGCTAAATCTGAGTCTCTGAAGTCCACTGCTGGCTTGTCAAAGGAGGTAGCACTAATCAGGACTTAGCCTAAACTTTAAGACAACTAAACATAACCCTGACTATACAATGTTGGGTCATACTCAGCCTAAGTTAGTGATCCTAGCCCAAATCCAACTAGGGATCCAACAATCTCCCCCTATTTGGATGAGGTCACTAACACAAAAACAAAACAATCATAAAGCAAAAGAAAATATATCTGACAGAAAAAAAATATTCAGCAGATTTTTATAGAGTTTTGCTTCATGATATACTTAAAGAATAGAGTTCAAAAGACAATTAGAAAATTACAGAAAAGAAACTCATTTTTTCTTCTTGGTTTTGTTTTTGTCTGATCCTTCAGAAGGTTGTCTGAATTTGATTTCCCTGTTAGGATTGGCATTTTCTTTCTTTGACATATACATGTCAGATCCTCCAATCATAGTTTGGGATGAAGTTCTGGGTACAACAGCCTCTGGGTGCAGTTTCATATAATCATCAACATTGAAAAACTTATTAGCCTTAACATACCTGAACAATTCTTCTTTTCTGTAGGTTGACATAGTTGAGTATTGAGATATGTCTTTGCCTTCAGCTTTTTCCTTGCTAATCTGAGAAGGTCCTATAAGCTCATGGAATCTAGCAATCTTGGCAAGAGTCTCCTGTTCTGGATAAACAAAAGGAATTGGAGGAGACTCTGGCCTGTTTGAACTAGAATCCTGCATTGGTTCTTCAGTAGGGACTTTCTTTGAAGAGTCTGAAGGTGGATTTCTTGAAGAAGACTGTTGATAGCTTTGTCTGGGTTGTCTCTGATAAGTTCTTGTCATATACGAAGATTTCTGAGAGAAGTTTCCTGAGGAGCCTGAAGATGGAGGAGGAGGAGGAGGGGGAGGGTCTTTCCTGACTTGTCTTGGAGGAGACCCATACCTTCTCTTCTTCTTTCTTTCTTTCTGCTCATTCTTTGACAACCACATCCAACTTGGCATACCAGGGTAGGGAGTAATCTTTTGCAATATATAGTATAGAGTGTCATTGCTTTGATTTTGCTTTGGAACTGACTTAGGAGGGGCTTTCCTTTTCTTAGACACTTTCTTTTTACTGTCATCAGCTTGATCATCATCAGAAGATCCTTGATGATTATCATACATAACATCAATCTCACCAATAACTTCTTTTGGAACTTGCTTTACAGCTGGAGGAGGGACAACTGGAGGAGGAACTGTTGGAGGTTGAATGACTTCAGCAGGAACTTCTTTAGTTTCGCGATCCATATCCATAGCAAAAATCTCATCCATGTCAGGCAATGGAGAGGTAGAGAAAACAAAGGTGGGAGGAGAAAAGGCCTTGGGCTCAGAAGATTCATCCTCAGCCACCTGGATAAGCTCAGCCTTTGGAACTAAGATGAGTTCAGGCTCAAGAGCTTCAAAACTTTTCTGAATCTGTTGCAAGGTCTTTAAACTGATGGGAGCTGAGTAGCAAACAATATCTGTACACCATTGAAAAGATACAAAAAGAAGACATTTTCTGTACAAAAGATCAAAAGATATTAGAACTGAACCTAGGTCACAATCTGGAGTAATAAAGCAATCTCCATAAAAAATTTCCAAAAGAGGATTCTCAATATCAGTATCCAAAAACTCAACAAGATCTGCATCAATAATTTCAGTATAAATAATTTCAGCTTCTACTACAATTTCAGTTACTGGAACTACAAAATCTGTATCTGTTGCTGCTGTTGGAGCTTTTATTGCTGTTACTGCTGGAGCAACTTCTTCACTAAGTATCTCCCCCTGCCTAGTTTAAGTGACTACTTGAGCCGATCCCCTGACAGAAGAATATGGGACAAGGAAGGGAGAGAGCTTAGCAGCAAGGGTTGAGATAGAAGTAGCAAGAGGTGAACTAGCCTCTGCTACCAGATGTTTGATAAGGGGTGTGATGGATTCTAAGATGAGAGAGATGGAGGGAGAAAATGATTCTAAGAATTCTGGAGGGGTTTGGGTAGAGATTGATGGATTGATGATGGAAGAGGATGAGGGATGACAATCTATCATTTGTTCATCTGAAGGAGATAAAGAATTGCTTAAAGATGAAAGAAGGTTGAAAGAGGGTAGAGAAGTCAGATTTTAAAGAGGAGGAATATCTGCAAGATGAGATGGAAGAGGGGATAGAGGTGGAGTTGTAGAATCTGGAGATAGAGGTTATTCTAGAAGTTGTTGTTGTTGCACTGGGGATTAAATGATGGGGGACTGAGGAGGTGTAGGGTTATGAATTGGAGAAGCAGGGTGGATGGGGGAAGCAGGAGGTATAGGTTTATGAAAGAAAAGGGATAGATACTACTCTAGAGGGGGGTGAATAGAGTAATCAAAAATTGCACTAGCAAAGTTGACTGTCTACTCAACTCCCTTGGAGTTAATTGTGGAATGAAGGTTATAGATATTTGAGAAGTAACCCTAAAGCCTAACACAAGTGTTGTGCACAAAAGGCAGCCAACTGTAATTACAGTTGAGGCTTGGAATCCTAAACATCAACTAGCAATCCTAGTTAAAATCTAATTACAGCCAATCAGTACAGGGAATTAATTAAACAATCCAGATGACACAAGGAATTTATAGTGGTTCCCCAAACAACTTGGGTACGTCCACTCTTCTACCAACAAGGTAGGAATCCACTCAGGTTTTTGATCAGGTGCCCTGCCACCAACAAGATCTGCTTCAGGTAGATCCAGAAACCCTTTAGACTTTTGATCAGGTGTCTAAAAACCAACACAGGTTTTTGATCAGGTGCCCTGCCACCAAGGTATACTTTTGAAGGGAGTAATAACCCTTTACAGGAGGGGGAAAGGAGGTTAAAATGTCTTCTCTATTTTAAATACAATTATAGAAGCTCAAGAACTTGCACTGAGCTAGAAAGCTCTAAAGAGTCAAGGCTCCCCCCGGCTAAAAGAATGTCCAGGTGAAGTCTTGCTTCAGTGCAGAGAACACTTCAGAAAATCTGAAGGAAAAAGCTACAAGAAGATAAAGAATATGAATGAAAATTCTTCTTCAGGCAACTATCTTCTTCTTCTTCTTCTTCAAAAAGCTCTGAGAGAAAATCTTCCTGTAAGCAGGAGAACTCAGGTTGAAGAAGAGTGAAGAGCTAAAACTTCTTCTCAGTTGGATATGAATGAACTGAGAGCAGTTGTAAACTATAAGTTGTAAGCTTGAATGCTGCTGTTAGCTTTTGAACTCCTTTTCCTGAATGAACTGGTTTTTGGCTATGTGAACTAGTTGATTTCTTTCTCCAAAGAATTCTTTATATAACAGCAGCAGCAACGACTTCAATTTGAGTTTGAATCTTGTCTTCTACTAAAATCTGCAAGCTGGGCTGCAAATAGCATAAAGCAAAACAAATACTGCAGACAGATATCCTATAAGAGGATAAAGCTTTCTAAGAAGCTGCAAATAACTCTGATGAAATAATACTAGAGAAAGTCACATCAGAAGAGACTCTTTACAGCCAGAAAAGACTTTCTGAGTCTAACGGCTATAAAGGACAGCCTCGCAGATAAAGCAGAAATCATATCTCAGCAAATAAGACAAACAACTTTATCAGAAAAAGATTGGCTCATGTATAAGGAATGGAGCAGATATTGCATGGAAAAAATATCACAACTTTATTCAAATAATCTTTTATAAAATATGCCAAATTAAATATGAAATTAATCACATCATAGAAGATGACAAAATTACTCAAGACATACAGCAAAACGTCGAACGACCCCGGAGATCGTCGACCGAAGCACAAAGATCGTCGACCTATCAGACAGATAGTCGAACGATCCAGATAGTCGAACTAGCACAACAGATAGTCGAACTATCAGGACAGATAGTCGAGCTATCAGATAGTCGATCTATCAGGACAGATAGTCGAACTACCAAACAAAACAGATAGTCGACCTATCAAACAGATAGTCGAACTATCACAGAAAAACAGATAGTCGACCTATCAAACAGATAGTCGAACTATCAAAGAAAAACAGATAGTCGACCTATCAAACAGATAGTCGAACTATCAAAGAAAACAGATAGTCGACCTATCAACAGATAGTCGAACTATCAAAGAAAAATAGATAGTCGACCTATCAAACAGATAGTCGAACTATCAAAGAAAACAGATAGTCGACCTATCAACAGATAGTCGAACTATCAGATAGTTGAACTATCCAAGCAGATAGTTGAACTATCAAGAAGAGCAGATAGTCGACCTATCAATAGATAGTCGAACTATCAAAGAAGATAGATAGTCGACCTATCAACAGATAGTCGAACTATCAAAGACAACAGATAGTCGACCTATCAAGCAGATAGTCGAGCTATCAGGAAGACGATCGTCGATCGGCTGATCGACGATAGTCGAGCGACGTTCGACTATAATCGAACCAGAAATTACTTAGCCAAATTTTCATCTAGACAGGCAATTCTACACAACTAGAGAATCTATCCTATCAACTAACCTTTGACCATAGATAAATCTTGGGTCAAGAGACTAAAAAAGAGAAGACTGAACTCAAATCAAAACTAGGGTACCAACAATCTCCCCCTATTTGAGTTAAGTCTCTCAATAATTAAATACAAAACTAAATACTGAAAATAAATAGAATGCATGAAAAGAAATAACCAAGCAGATAACATCAATCAATCAGATAAGCAAATAACTGTCAATCAATGAATTTTTAAGATGCTTCAGAATTAGGTTTAGGTTGAGAAGAACTAGGAATGAAAGTAATTTTTCTAGAAGGATCTAGAGCTTCTCTCCTTGACAACTTCAGGTCTTGTTCTCCAATGATTTTTGATTCTGACGCTCTTGGGACAACTGCCTCAGGATGCTTTTCCATGTATTTTGAAGGATCAAATACCTCAGGTCTAACCTGGAATTTATCGAGCTCCTTCATTCTGAATTTTGACATCGTGGTTAATCCTGTAGTGTCTTTCCCTTCAGCTTTAGCTTTCTTAATTTGAGCTGAACCAACAAGTTCAAGAAAACGAGCCATCCTGTAATTAGGATCAAGCTCTGGGCTTTCATACACATTTTCAGAAGATGTATCAACAGGCTCTTTATCCTGAATAACTAGATAAGAAGGAGGAGCAGACTCAGCAAATATCTTGCTAGATTTTTCAGAGAAAATAATTCGCTTACTTTTTGAAACAGCCTTCACAGTATGATCTGGCTTTGGAGAGGTTGAGCTCTTGAGTTCTTTGGAAGGAGGAGGAGAAAAAGTTGGTCTTTGATACACCACCTCCTTTACTTGTTCCTTAACATCAGCATCAAGTCTTTGATAGACAGATTGAGTTTTACCTTGATATCCTTGAGAACTTTTCCTTTGTGATGACTGAGATGGGTTGAACCTTTCAGACTGAGCAGCAGGGTTTGCAGATAGATTTCCAGAGGCTCCTGCACTGGGAGGTAGAGGAGGAGGACCTCTAGGAGTCCATCTTGGGACAGGACTGTCATACCTCTTTGACTTCTTCCTTTGCTTCTGCTGATTTTTAGTAAATGCCATCCAGTGCTGGAAATCTTTTGATTTAGGATCAATTCCTTTCAGGATATAATAGGGAGTATCATTATCTGGATTTGGAGGAGGAGGAGCTACAGCTTTCCTTTTCTTTTTAGCAGATCTTTTTCTTTTAGACTAATCAGATTCATTAGAATCGATCTCATCCTCAGAATTTGAAGAAATAGGAAGATCATATGGATCAATTGCTTTTTGCACAGCTCTTTCTTTTTCTTTTAGGGCAGCTTTTTCTAATTCTTCTTCCATGGCATCCTGTGCCAGGAGAGCATCTAAATCCAATCCAGGGGAATCATCCCATACAGTAGACTTTTCAATTTGAGCATCTGAAGCCTTTTCTTGTTGATCAGAAACTGTCATGGTGACCAGTTCTGCTTGCACTGCTAGTTGAGCAACCTCAGAAAATTGAACACCTGGTTCTGGTTCAGATTGAGCTTCTGGAGCTGGTTGGTGATAAGGCTCTTGAACATCTAATACTTCTTCTATTTTATCTGTAATATTATAAATAAAATTTTGCTAAATGACATCGAATCATCCCTTCCAGGTATTCCCATACAAGCATATCAGTTATCAAGTCTAAAAAGTGAGTAAAAGGGATACCTTCAGAATTGTCCTTTGAGTGTCCTAACTCCCATAATTCATCTAGAAAGGAAGTGATAACTCCTTCTAGGTATAGGGCGACCAGGGGAGTAGAACATTCTTCTAGGCAAACTTTGACAATGAATTCAGACTTCATTAAGGCATCAGAAATTTCTTTTTCAGACAAACTTTGAGGAACTGATTCTTCTATTTCTTTCTCTGTAACTGCAGGAGGATCTGCTGGAGAGGAGGCCAAAGGCAGCTCAGAGACATCTTCATTAAGCATCTCCCCCTACCTGATTTCAGTAGATACTGAAACCAGGCCCCTAGAGGAAGAGGGCTCAGCAGACTTTGAGAGTGCTCGAATGACAGCAGTCAAAGAAGAGATGGAGGAAGCAAGGGGAGCAATTGCCTCTTCAATCATGATTTTGATTGAGGGGTAATTAACTCCAAGATGCTAGAAATGAATGCTGGAGTGATTTCAAATGAAGATGATGGGGGAATCTCAGAGGATGGATGATCAGCAGGAATGGTGTATTCTTGATGAATTGGAGAGTGAACTGGAGATGGAGAGTGAGCTGGAGATGGAGAGTGAGCTAGAGATGGAGAGTGAGCTGGAGATGGATGGGTGGATGCACGATGATCAATGTGATCTGAAGAAGGAATTAGTGACTGAGGAGGAGTAGAAATCTCAGAAACCAATAAATCAAAACTGGGATGTGAGATCCCAGCAAGATGAGAAGGGAGAGGAGATGCAGGAGGTAATGCATGGTGAGAAACAGAAGGTCGTACTTCAATTGAAGTTGATGGAACTTCAACTGAAGTAGACGGTAATGCAGATGAAGAAGATGGAAGGGAGAGATTTGCTGAGCCAGCTTCTTGTAGGAGAGGAGTGACTGAGGCAGTCCTGGTGCTCTCAGATGTAGCTGGAGCAACCCCTGCCGGAGCGGGCTTCAGAAAAGTCCTTTTCCACTTGGCGAACAAGGTTGGATCCATCTTTTTGCTGGCATTGATGGAGGTAGCAGCTGAAACTAATAGATGGGGATATTTTTCCTTCAGAAAAATCCCAACTACCCTACCCAGGGTGACCTCTTTCTTGCTGTTCTTTTTCCTGATCAAATCAAACAATACTCCTGTCCAATTAATCTGTTTCTTATTCACAATTGCGCACATTAGGGCAAACTGTTGCCTTGTAATGTTGTCATGGGCAGAGTGCTTTCCCAGTAGCACTTTTCCGACGAGTTCAGCAAGGAACTTAATCTTAAACGGAAAATTCACCTTAAGCAGCTTAGAGGGAATGCCTTCGGCATGTCCCAACTCTGTCAGCATTCTCCCAAACTCTGGGGTATCTTGCTCGTAATCTTCTTCCCCATTTATCAATCCAAAAATTTCAGTTAAAATGACGGGAGTCAACGTTACCTCTTCTCCGCCAATAGTTCCGGTCATTGAATCATCATTTGAAGACGAAGTAAATGCCCATTCTTTGATCTCTTGAATATTTATCTTTATCCTAGAGGACATGAGCTTTTCCAAACCTTGATCTTTGCATAAAGTGAGAATTTCCACAATTCCGGATTCGCAGCAACTGAAAGAATCGAAATCCACACTGAAGCCTGCATCGAACTTCACCACTGTCAGGAGCGCTAGAGAAATCGCCATTGAAGGGGCTGGAGAAGACAAGGGAGAGACGGCGAGGACGAAGCGGTAGAAATCGCGAGACAAAGAGCAAGCGGGAAGACGGAATGCGAAAAGACGCTCTCCGTCGACGATAAAAAGAAAGATCTCTTAACCTAGGTCGACCATCGGCTTTATATTAAAACAACGATCATCGATCTATTTAAAAGATACTGGAGACGATGGTCGAACGGTCGTTTGACGATCGTTCCAGAAGCAGAGTAGTCGATCCATC